>CM062393.1:5881446-6006446 GCA_031304145.1 Cardiospermum halicacabum | reverse complement strand
ATCTCTTGAAAACCCTATCCATGTGTTTGTCAATTAAGTCGTGTTAATTTTGTCCCTACATTAACTTAAGATAGTCCCAATCACTGGTCTTTTCTCTCCATCCAATCTTTAAAAAAAGCCTAACTTATCTCTAAATCTCTTTAAATTATTCACATAAAATTCCATCTCTGTCTTCTTGTATCAAAAATCCAAGTACAATTTCCTTTTCCAAACTAATTAATTATATTATATTATATTGTTTGTATTTATTTATATAATTTTTATATGAAAGAAAGATCAAAGAATCCATCAAAAGTGCTTACATGAAACTTTCTTTGATGGTGATGATGATCCACGTGGGCATGTATGGGACTCCTAAACCCTTGTTTGATTCTCTTTTACTCATTAAGAATTAATTAAATAATACTTTTCACTATTTAGTTAACTCATTAATATATATAGTACACCGTTCAAATTAGGTGTATTCGGGTCACAATTCAAATGTAAAATATTTGATTGATCTAATTAAACTCACATCACACATCACAAAATCAATCAATCTCCAAACACCAAATAATGAATACAGAACTTCAACATCACCAAAATTGGAGACACCAAATGAATTCACTTTTTAAAATCCTCTGAAAAGCAATAAAAAGGAGCTGTAATCTTTTTAGTTGTAAATGACCTTTCCAAAAGTAGCCTGTCTGTGAGAAGTATCTTAATTTCAATATTCTCTGGGTACTAATTTACTAAAATGTGGTAGCTTTTGTTTCTGGAAATGGAGGCAAAGAGTGGAAGGCATCATTTCCAAGTTATATGGGAGAGTGCAAAGCAATACAAATAGAAAAGTTATTATATTTATATATATATAATGCATGTTATGGGGTGTCCAAAATGATGATGGTAGACAAGCAAGAGCAAAAAAGCAATCAAAATCAGTACAAGTCATGTGGCTTTTCTATATCTTCTCTACCTACTTTAAGAATGGTTTATATTACTTACCTTTTGATTGCTTGCTACTACTGTTTTTATATATATATTTAGAAGATTTGTGGGTAATGTCTTGGATACGAATCTTTGCTTCAACTTTATACTAATGAACCTTGATGTTATGGTACCATAAATAATTAAATTATATGTATGAATAATGGATGTGTGTGTGTGTGGGTCGAGATGGATTAGAAAGCAACAAGAAGGCCATCAAATCCATGTTTCACAAGTACTAAACATTGAAAATAAAAAGGGAAGAAATTGATATGGTGATAACAATTGGGAAACAACTCATTCAAGCACTAACCACTTTCTATATAATAATAACAACAACAATGGCCCCTCAAAGGTCTCTATTGTATTGTATGCATGGGAGCAATTCTAATATGCTACCCATCACTTCAATTTCAAAAATGTGCCTCACCAGCACAGCATGTGCCTGCCCATACTACTTCTAATCCACTCTATTTTCAACTCCAAATCAATGAATGCATATGACTAGATTTACAACATGTAATACACTAGTGACCTAGAGTTGTCTATCTACAACTACAACTATAACTACAAGCATTAGCATAGTGTTAGTGTGTATATTCATCTGATGTTTTGTTGGATTAGTTCATTCAGCAAGCTATGATGGTGATGTTCTACTTCATTACTCATACACAAGTTGTTGTATGCGTACCTGATTATCCTCAAGCTGACTTCATCTGGTGAAATTTTTTCGTCTAACATCATTTTAAAGGCTTCAAGAGCTAATCTTTCTTTACCGGACTCCACATATATGTTTATCATTGCGTTCCATGACACTGTATCGCGTACTACCAATTCTTTGAAAATTGTTTCTGCGTCTGCTGTGTATCCACATTTCCCATACATGTGAACAAGGGCGGTGGAGACATACCTGTCCAGTGAAAGTCCGGACTTGATTGACATAGAATGTAGCGACTGCCCAGTTTCGAATGTTGTGATATCAGAGCAGCCACTTAAACAGCTAGCGAGAGTGAATTCGTTTGGCTTTACCCCTTCCTGCTGCATTTTTATAAGGCAGGTTAATGTTTCATTTGCTTGATCAGCCTGTGCGTAACTGGAAATCATGGTGGTCCAGGCGAAGAGGTTTCTCTTAATCAATCTGTTGAAAGCTACGTCTGCATCATTCAAGCATCCGCATTTTGCATACATGTCAATTAGCGCCGTTCCTATAAAATTGCTGTAATGGAGTCTGTTTTTGATAATATGAACATGTATTTGTCTTCCAAAAGCCACGTCGAAGAGACTTGAACAACATCTCAATACACTGTTAAATGTGATATTGTTAGGTTGGAATCCTCTAACAAGCATTTCTTTAAAAATTCTAGGTGCCCAACCACATGTTTGATGATCCTGGAGTCCAGATAAAAGAGCATTCCATGAAACTGAATCTTTATCAGTAATCTTCTCAAACATTCGTAGACCTTGGAATGGACAACCATTCTGCATATACATAGAAAGCAGAGCATTACTGATCAAGGTTTCAGATTCAAACCCGTACTTGCAAACACAAGCCTGAACACTTTCACCATAACGTAGATCTCTTAAGTCACCTCCAACACAAATTAAACTAGCAAAGGTAAATTCATTAGGCTTAACGTTTGTACATCTCATCAGAGTAAACCAATTAGCCGCTTCTCGGCCACGTCCTTGCTGTTCAAGGCAAATCAAAACTTTGTTCCAAGCCACCACATTAGGATCTTGAATACTGTTGAAAACTTTTATGGTTTCTTCTGCGCACCCACATTTGGTGTACATATCAAGTAACGTCAAAGTCACAATCCCATCAAGCACATAACCTAATTTGACCACTAAAGAATGCACAGCCTCCCCTGCTTTTATGTCTCCTGAACTAGCAAACCCTTTCAGTACAGTAGCCAGAATGAAATTATTGAACTTTGTCTCCATATCTTTTATTTTGTGAAACATATATATCAACTTTCTGCCGTCACCCTCCTCTGCATAGCCATTAAGTAGTGCATTCCATACCATAACACTCTTAACAGGCATACTACAAAATACTCCATACGCAAGCTCCATTAGGCCACATTTTGCATAAAGGTCAACAAGGGAAGAACCAATAAATAAATCTAAACAGAAACCAAGTTTTATTACTTGGGCATGAACTAATTTACCCAAGTCTAACTCTAAGCACATAGAGCAAGCTTTTAAGCCAGTAGCTAGAGCGAATTCATTCAACACCAGGCCTTCTCTTTGCATCCGAACAAATAGATAAAGACCATTATCAGGCTGCCCATGTTCTAAGTAACCAGAGATCAATGCATTCCAAGACACAATATCCCGAATCGTCATTTTATCAAACACTTTCAGTGCATAGCCCGTGCTCCCACATTTAACATAAGCATTAACCATTGAAGCCCACAAGTGAGTGTCTGGTTCCAACCCTGAAATGACCAACTGGCTATGAATCATTTTAGACTTGGATAAAGACCTCTTTTCAGCTGATTTGCGCAGCCATAATGAGAATTTCTTCAGATATCTTTGCATATCTTATTCGCACTGTGACATTCTTATTTGGGTTTTGAAATTCACCGTAACGGCTAGCAAACTAAAAGCTCAACCAATAATAATTGTTACTTTATTGTCAAACATGAGTCAACTAATTTGTACTCCTATGTACTGGGTTTTATTCTAATAGTAGAATCCTCTTTTGCCCACTTTTTAAAATATAAAGCTAAAATTCAAACCAAATGAAACATTTGGGTACTAGGAAATTTATGCATAATCCAAAACAATAAATATTGATTTCATGTAATAACATGAGAAAACCTTTGGTCATCTTATCACAATGTTTTCATTTTTTGTCATGAAGGAACAAATTAAAATGTTTTGTTAATGATGGTGTAATGTGGTGGGGCATGCTGGCAGACTTTTGAAATCTATCTTGCAAAAAATGCCTCAGGTGTCTGTCAGTGTTTCTTGTCTCTTCTGATTCTGAACCTGTCCAGGTCTTTGCTTCTGGCAGAAATGATGATCTGACTCAGGCCAACATTAAAACCCAAATGGATAATGAGTGAGATAAGAGTCCAACAAGTCGTCTCCAACTCAAAATCTCATTTAATATTGTGGTCCTATTTCTTTGAATAAAAGCATCAGATATCCACACATTATTTGCTCAGCAGCATCTCCATGTTCTACCGTCATGGATCTATAGCACAGTTTGCACTTTTACGCTCACTTGTTAGCATTGCTTCAAACCAGGGTGTGAGATAGATAAACCCATAAATAAGCAACACATCAAGTAAAATGTGTGCCAGATAAACCATGAAATAAACAGCCACATCAAGTCAAAACCTTCACTCGTCCAACAGTTTAGCCTCCCTATCAGAGTTCGATGGTAAATTCCAATTTCATCATAAGTCTGCTTTAGTTCAATAATACAAGAACTCTGAATATGGTACAATTTACAAAACAACCACCAAAGCTATTGCAATACAATAAGCATTTTAAAAATCACACTAAACTCTATTGCAAAACAATAAGAGTTATAAACAACCTGATTTTGAGGGATTAGCCAACAACTGATTTTCTCGAATGACTTTTGATTAGTTAACTATTAGTATAGTTGTCCTAATCTATTTTTAACTGGTCAATGAGACATCAACACATGCACAGCCTCACTAGGCTTGAATGGTTGTCTTTTTCTGTTAAGATAGGGAAGGCTTGGTTTAGATTTTTCAGAAAACCCAGCATTCCTGTATGCACACTAAGATCACATAATACAATTAAAAGAAGTCACATATGTAACAGTCTGTCAATTAGCCAGCTCCTATTACAACTTTGTTGAAATCTTTCTCAATCTATCCATAATGGGACCGGCCAAAAGTTCCAATATAGACAAGCCATAAAAACCAACCACAATTTCAAAACTTATTTCCATTATAGGACCCCATAAACATATAAAGTGGACAGTAACATCCAGCCATAATTAAAAGACACAAGTCATCATCGCTTTAACAGAAAAACATTATTGAAACTCAATTTCTACAGGAAAAACAGCTTGACATTAACATAAAGACGAGTACTCAGCCAGATAACACTTTATTCCAAAAACAACTAGAAGTAGACATTATAACAACAGTACAGGAATTGAGTTAAACACATCATATCCCTCTGTGCAAATCCAAAAACAATATTCTTCCAATTTAAAAAAAGCTCAATTCAAGAACTTAAAAGAGACACCAAACCTCTACAAACTACAAATGTTTCACTTTGCTATAATCATATAACAGAGCTAATACAAATAACGACATTTTACAATCATTGTCCGCGATAATCAAGCTTGTAATGTCACAATCATTAAGTCAATCCAAAACACAACCCTATCGGATAGAGCTTATCATGCAAAAAGTAGCCACTAGATGTAATATGCTAACAACCTTTCATTTTATTCTCTTTTGATTTTTTCTGACAAACTTTTAATTTGAAGCATGATAAGTAACAAAGAAGCAAAAAGGTGTAAACATAAACTTTCACATAATTAGTCAATCTAATTCATTGTAATCACCAGACTTTACAATTTATTACATCTACTATCAGTTGTCACTCACACTGTCAGTTATGAGCAAATATTTTATCATCTAATGAATTTTTATCTCCAAGGCAGATTGTTATTCTCCAAGCTCTTTGATAAAAATAAAGAAGGGTGATAAACATTGTCAAATTAGGCTTCATATGATTAAATTAACAGCATCTATAAACAGTCTTGCAATGTTCCGACATAGTTTAGATGCAACTGCAAAATACAACCCGATATTGGAAGGCTGTATTGGCAGGAGCAAATGGATGGACTTACATAGTAGTAGTGATGCTACAGACTTCGTTCGACAACTTCTAATATTTTATTTCTACGATATTCAATCATAACATCCATTTAAGTATATGTAACAGTCAAAACATAAATCAACTGATATTTAAGTGATATAATACCAAAAAAAAAAGAGGACATGAAGTAACAGACTCACCCTTAGGAAAAAAAATCTACCAATGGATTGAAAAAGAATTGATTGCATATATGAGTTTTAATAATCAACACAGCAAAATTTATTATTATTAAAATATATATATATATATATATATATATATATATATATATATATATACCACTCAACTGCAGCAAATATTTGAACTGACATTGTCCATGTCAGTATGGTCAGAACTCAAGGATCTTTTGTTTTTAACTGAAAATATCATAAACCCAACCAGACAAAACCATCTCAGGTGGATAAGGAGCAACTTAAACAACTGGAGACAACATCAATAACTAGATCATGTGGAAAGGACAATTGATGTGTAATTGCTCTTACTCTTAATTTTTGGAATGATATCTAGTAGCTGCAGTATGCAGCTCTCTTGTTCAATAATGATCAAAATGAAAGTATCAGAAAACCCAATTCATACGGTAATTAAGTGGAAAAGTAAAAATATGCCTTTTAGAGCATATAAGCAACTAATGATTCTCACCACTCTGTCCTCAGTGCACATAGTAGGAATTTCTGTCTCGTCCTTCAGATCAAAACAAACCAAGCCCAATGCTATGCTAAAGGATGAGCCTAGGTTCATATAACATTCATGCTGTAAAATGAGCTGAGCAGAGCTCGAATAAGATTTTAAAGTGTACCTTTGAGTTGATGTATACCGGTGCGGGTTACTAAGGCGCTAGTTGAGGGATGACTATAAGCAATTACTTCTACAGCAACTGTATATATTATCAACCCCACAAAACACTCAGTAGATTACATGATTTCTTCCGGGAAAGCTGACATGTACCTAATTAGAACATGTTTCTATATGACACGCTCATTATCTTGAAGATTAAATTGGCAATAAAACAAAAAGAGAGCTCAAGCTGGATTTACACAACATTGACCACCAGAGGAATCAAGTCATCAAATTGAATCAGGTAATTCAACCTAAACAATATATCAAGAGGTATATGATGGAAGTTCCTAATCTAGTTTTCTATTTTATTACTGCATAAGTTTCCTAAGCTTCTCAATTTGTGCCAGTTCTGTTGTTCATTTTTGGTCATTATCACACTTTGTTTCTTAATTATGCTTTTCGAGATTTGCTGCATAAAATTTCATTTTTTTTTCTATGAACAAAAATATTAAAGACACTACACTTAAAAGGCATTAAAAAGAAGAATGGCCACATAGCAGTTTTCCTTTTACATTCATTCCACACCTAAGTTGCTCTGCTTATACCTGTAGGTAATATTTCTAGCAGCAAATTCAGCTTACTTTCATTCTACTTTATTTATCCTTCACTCCAAGTAACGGGAATATACAATTCTTGTTCCCCCCTATAACTTTTATTTCTTATTTCATCCCTAAAACGATTTTGATAGAAAGCATACCTAATAGTCTCCAGGAGATTATCTAAGTTGAAAGACATGTTTGTAGTATGTCATTTGACTAAACAAGTACTAGGTAATATCGACTGGATATATGCTGTTTGAGATTGCTAACTAACCTCTGTGGATGGTGATATTTCTTAACCAATAAGCCAAATATTCATTTTGATCAAGATATTAATAGCAAACAAGAACAACAGAGTATGAATTCTACGTTAAATTTCTGATAATATCAAGAGCAACTCTACATTTTACAAGAACAATGACATAGATTATTTACTTGTTAAATAACCAGTGTAAACCATAACTCTTCTACCGCTGAGTCACTGACCAAATGCACTCCGGAAACGATCTTAATCATAGAAAAAATCATTAATTTGCGCGGAAAAGATTAAACAATAGTTCATTCGTGTTCAAGAATAACACAATTTACAAGCAATTCATACAAATGTTCTCTGCAGGCATTATTTCCATGAAAAAAATGGTAAATTTACCTCACAGTGTAAGGAACTCAAGAAGCAAAAGACAAAAAGAGCTTCAAGCACGCCAATACAGGCACCAGCAAAAACGTCAAGCACAAAATGCCTTCCAAGGAAGACTCTTGAAAGCGAGGTGAGCAGAGCCCAGCCCCAGACACAAATTAGATACCGATCGCTGGATTCGAAAACAGCGAAGTAGGAAGCGAAAGCAGCAACGAAGAATACACGAGAGGCGTGGCCACTGGGAAAGGAGAAGTGGTCAATGGAGACGGCAGGGATCATATGAGGATTGTAGTGAGGACGAGATCGCCGGAAGATGGATTTAACAACGGCGATGAAGATGAGATCAATGAGGAGACCAGCGAGGAATGGGATCAGGTACGAGTGACGGAAGCGCGTGAAGTAAAGAGAAAGCGCGATGGGGAAGAAGAGACGGAAGTCGGCTGAGTATTCCAGGAGGAGGAGCAAATGTTCGGGAATGAAAGGGTTGAAGCGTGTGTGGAGGGACTTGGATAGAGTAGTGTCTAGGCTTATCAGCTGGTGTAGCACTCCACGTGGTGGCTTCACGGCTGCATCCGTCGTGGTGGTCGTCGTCCCGGTTCCCATCGGATGCACGAGCCTAGATTCCCTCTCAGGCCTTCAATCTTGAAATTTTAGTTTTAGATAATTGATAATGGGCCGGCATCCATCACACCTGATAAGGCCCAAACCTCTAATTGGGCCTATAAAGCATTAGATATTCAGCTCTATACATTTGTAACATCCAAACATAAAATCGGTAAATTAGATAAGAAGTTCCGATTAACAATACAGTAAAGTCATTATAAGCCAGATGGAGCAAAAGCGATGTATTCTTAAAGTCCTAGTTGGTTCTGTAGCTCAGCAATGGTTTTAGCAGAGTCATTGAGGCGTTTAGCTTCTTCTTCAGTCAAATGGACGTCAGTGACGCCCATTATGCCACCTCTACCAAGCAAAGCCGGCAAACTCAAGAAGACCTCGCCGTAGTCAATTCCATGGAAGCCTTTGGCAAGGACTGAAACAGGATGAATCCTTCTCTGATCTCGCAATATGGATCGAGCCAAGCTGGCTGCTGAGTACCCAATTGCCCACGATGTGTAGCCTTTTAGACTGATCACTTCGTATGCACTGTCTACCACAGCTTTGTGGATTTTCTCTAGCGATTCCTTTTCGTATGCGATTTGTTGTTTCTCTAAAAAGCTTAATACTGGCACTCCTCCTACACTGATACTCGACCACAATGCCACTGAGCTGTCTCCATGCTCCCCAACTATGTAAGCCTGTATTTATGATAAACTTTTATCATTACTATGGTTCATTTCAAATTAGAAAGTCCAGGATGTCCTGATTTATAAAATGTAAAGAAAATAACATCAAAATAAATTTCTAATTTGAAATACACACCAAAAGTATCACATGAATGAGATGAAGATCTATATTTTATATGATAACTGGTTTATGTTAGATAATTATATATATATAAAATAAAACCAGTCAGATTTTTTTTTTTTTTTTAATGAGCCAGTGTTGTGCTTGAAAGGTACATATAAAACAATATATGAAAATTTCCTCTACAAATTCCTACCACGATCTTTTGAAAGAATATTTTTGTAAGAAATTTTAAGATAAAAAATTATAAATTTAATTTTTATAAAATAATTTAATTGCAGTCCTAGTCCAAAACGCTTAATAAATGTAGTTGATTTCATCTAAGTTTTAATTTAATTTATCAACTATTTTATATCGGATAATTTAAAGAAAAATATTAACAAATTAGTTGGTCCAAATTGACATCAAATTGATCAATTTTATATCTGCTCACTGAAAATGGCCAAATTGATTTAAAAAATTAAAGAAAAAATTGTACAATAAATACTATTCTCATCTATCTTAAATTTAAAATAAAATAAAAATTTTAATTAAAATAAATAATTTAAAATTTTACTATTATAACTTTTCTTTAAAAAAAAATATAAAATTCATCTCATATAAAGTATATAATATATATAAAATATCAAATAAAAACCCCTAAAACCCTTCTTATGTCCCTCCAATCCGTCAATCAGCTTTGCAAATTGTTCCGGATAAGAGCAATTTATGAGAGGAATAATTCCAAACTTCTAAGATAATTCTTTTCCTTATGGATGGGGTTAACATATAAATTAATATAATACCTTTATTTGAATAATAAATTTGCAAAAAAAATAAATAAATAAATATTTTAATTTAATAAAATGAAAATGAGAGTACCTGCACATCCTGAGCATTGACGTCAAGGTGATCGGCGATCAAAAACCTAAACCTGGACGAGTCCAGATTCGTACCGGATCCAACGACCCGATTGGAAGGAAGACCCGACAGTTTCCAGGCAACATAAGTCAAGATATCGACGGGATTGGAAACGATGAGCAGAATACAGTCCGGAGAGGATTTGACAAGCGGAGGAATAATATGCCTAAAGAGAGACACGTTCCTATGCAACAGATTAAGCCTGGACTCACCTGGTATCTGCCTAGCGCCAGCCGTGATGATGCAAAGATCGGATCCAAGAGTGGCAGAGTAGTCAACAGAGGCAGTGATTTTAGTACGGGGGAGGAAAGCGGCAGCGTGTTGGAGATCGAGCATCTCGCCTCGTAGCTTATCACGATTGACGTCGACGAGAGCAAGTTCGTCGACCAAGTCTTGAGTGAGAATGGTCTGGGCGATAGCCATACCGACATTCCCGGTGCCGATGACGGAGACCTTGGTGTTGCGGTTGGTCGAGGAAGGAGCGGCTGTGTTCTGAATGGGCTTGAAGAAGGCCTGGGAGAGGTCCAGCCCATCTGGGCCCAGTGACGAAGTTGAAGCGCTCTTCTGCATTTTGATTGGGAGGCGTAGTGTGTCTGTTTATTATTGCTGGGGAGAACAGTTATGTGGGAGGGAGGTTTTATAAAGAAAAAGTGAAGGTGTGACAGGGATGTTTTTGGTTTTTCCATTGAAAATGGTCCTATGAAATGATGACACCTGGTGGTGATTAGTTGGTTTTCCCTGCTGCGTTCGCAATGCCACTTTTCTTTTCTATGGGCTGCTGCTGCTTCCTTACCCTTCTGTCTCCGTAAATGGTGTGTACGGAAAGCAAATTTGAACGGTGCTCCTTTTACTTTGTTTGACCAACAATTTTGAGTTAGAAGATCTATTGAATTTATTTTTTTATATTCATATTTTATTAAAATTCTATATTTCATTTATTAAAAAATTAAAATTATATTACTATTTGATAAGGTATTTTAAACTCTTGATTAAATGTTCGAACCATTTCCGTTTCTATATTGGAGGCCTGGCAAATATGATATAATGATTCCTTCAAATTATTATTATTATTTTTTAACATGATCGTAAATAGGGTAAATATGAGTATTAGTATCCAATATCATAAATTAACATGACATTCATGAGATAAACAAATTCGATACTACAAACCAAAATAGTAGTCATATAAAACTAGTTCGGTTACATTAAATTAATCCAATTTCTGTGATTAATTTTTTTTTACAAAAAAATAATACAAAATTATATTTTTTATTTAAAAATTTTAGCTCACCACCGGCTTTGAGGGCCCCCCTCCACGTGGGGCCCCTGACGGTCGCCCCTCCGGCCACCCCTCAGAGCCGGGCCTGGTTCGAACGAAGCGATTTCTTAAATGGATCATAGTATGTATCATATGTGTCGTAAGATTGGATTAAATCGAATTTTTTATTTAAAAATAATTATTTATATATTTTTATAATTTAATAATAAAAAAATTAATTTTACTCAAAAATTATCTCAATTCTAAAGAAAACACAGTTAGCTCTGATACCATTTGTTGAACAAATCGGTGATTCATTGCAGCGGAGACGAGTATTGAAAACACAAAGTAAAACAATATACACAATGCAAGAAATATAAATAGAAAATAAGACACAATGTTTTTATGTGGAAAACCAAAACAGGAAAAAAAACCACGGCCGTTAGGACGATAAGAGACTAATTCACTATGTAACAATAAAGCAACAGTTACAATCAGAATATCACTCTCTCACTCCCCAATCCAATTACATTGATCACAGTCTCACATACAATCTCTTATCATATGGCTCTCATAGGATAATAAAACTCGATCCTAGAACTCAAGATTTCCATGGTCGAGACTACAAGAATTTAGACTAATTGAAGCAGGCAGCGTCCGCTGCAATTTACTAATTACTATATTCATTGGCCGCTGCAAATGGACGCTGTAAAACGCGATGCTGTTTTTTGGTTCATCTTTGACAGCGGCCATACACGTGCTGCCACAAATATACTTTTCAGCGGTAAGTGACCGCTGTAAATGGATAATTAATAACACTAAATGACCGCTGCCATAAATATAATTCTCAGCAGTAAATGTCCGCTGTAATAAATGGATTATTAATAATACTAAATGGCCGCTGCCATAAATATAGTTCTCAGCGATAAATGCCCGCTATAAAATGAATAATTAATAACACTAATTGATCGTAAAAAATAATATAATTACAGCGGTTTAAAAATGTAGTTTAAAATCTACAATTATAGCGTTGGTTGACCGCCGTAAAAGTATAATATTATTTGGTTGCTAAAATGTACTGTTACAGTAAATTAATATATAATTGATTTATTGAATTTAAATTATATATATATAATAAGAAAAAAAATGATTGGATACATATCATAAAAAATTAAAATCATTATAATAATTCAAAGTCATAATAAAAAAAATTTATAAACCTCCAAGATCAAAACATAGAAAACCAAAATAAGTCTCCTAATTATGTATCATAATCAAATTCAAGGACCACAAAATATGTTATCCATGAACTACTACCAACGGCAAATATATGTCAAATTATATAAATATCTATTTAATACATGTCTTATAAATTGTACTAATAATCTTCTAGTAGCACAAGAAACTGCAGTGGCCATGCTATGAAACTATTAATTGATTCCCCCACAGTGGTATGCTCAGATGTGCAAATAGGCAGCGGACAATTTGGATCATATACCTTTGAAACAATAACTCGATAATTAAACGAACCAAGCATAACTCCATGAACTTTTGTCTTTGGATTTGTTGCATCTACAACTCCTTCAGCTACTATTTCTCCGGTACAATCAAGATGCATTAATTTACATTTTCTCCTTATAGGTGCAACCTGAAATTTTTATAAAATAAATTATTTTCTTTATAAACAATTAAAAAAAATTAAAATATGTTGTACCTGTGAGGTGTATAATGGAGAATGACATGTCTGAACAACATTGTCCTCCTCAACCACATTTGATTTCAAAGCACTTGGGTGGACATTCTTTAATCAAGGAAAAAAATAAATTTATTTACAAATTATATACTTGATTAACATGCTAATATAAAATAAGATATAAACTTATAATTTTAAAAAATATTATACCTGTTGAAGGCAAGACGGAGAATGATATGGTTGAGAAGTCATATCATCTTTCTCAACAAAATTTATTTTCAATGCATTTGGATGGGCATTCTATAATCATAGAAAACAAAAATTCATCATCAAATTTATGTAAAATATTTTGATACGAAAAAAATGAAATATCGAAATCACATACATTTGAGTTAGAACCTATAAGTTGTTCCACCATTTTTCTGAGTTCTTTCATCTCATCCTTGATCGCCAAATTTTTTCTTTTAAGTTCATTATAGCCTTGTTGGTGACCCATTGAAGCAGTAATTGATGATGGTGTAACTGTCAACCCCATTCCACGCACTCGACCTCTATGTTCTTCTCCTATCACCTTTGCAATTGGATCATCATAAATAGAGTTCCCAGGAGATTCTATCCTCAAACGAGCCTATTTTAATATCATTTAAGTTTATTAGAAAATAAAATTTTGATTCATTAGAATAAAATATACAATTTAGTCTATCGACTTACAATGACACTAGCAGCATGAGTATTCACAGGAGTAGGATCATTCTCTGGATGCTTTTTATCCTTACGGAGATGTGCAGCTATCCATTTCTCTATTCTACTAACTTCAGGAGGTTCACCTTTAGCTATATGTTCCGTCTCCTATATAAGCCAACAATATAAATATACATTTCTCTTTACATTTGAAAGAAAATTATAAAGAGCCTATTTTTCCTTTTCAACATACCAAAATTCTAATTTATTGCTAACATAAGCAACTCTTATTATCAACACTTCAATAGTATCAGCAACCACAATCACTCCAACAATATCAATTATACACAAATTACTGCTAAATTCAAATAATTATCACCATAGTTTAAGCATGTTTTACCAATCTTTCTTCAAGACAAGCATATCCAAGTCGTCCAGTGGTATGCAGAGTCTTATTCTTTTGAGCTTTTTCACGCATTGTTTTACTTAACTCCTACCACATAAAAATAAAAAACAATTAAATTCCTTATATTGACGAAGAATTAAAACAATATTCATTTTTATATTACCTGAAATTTAGTAGAAAGACGATCATTGACAAAAGTGATCCATTGCTCTTCGGTAGTTGATGGTGGCTTTAGCATAGCTATTTTTCTAGTGGCATCTGGTTTTTTTGAGGCTGTTATAATTGCTTTGGTCAAAGCAATTTATAATTTCTCAAATCAGTCCCCATTGCCATAAGAACCCATTTTCTTCCATTATCAGGACAAGCAAACTTTTGTTGTGGATATATAATCAGCATTAGCACCATTAAATGTATTAATAAATAACCACAATATTCAAATAAAACAGTAACTTTATGTCAATTTTTACAGTTGGTGCATAACAATAGCATATTATATTTGCACAAGCCACATATTTATTTGAAAGAGAAATATACAGAATAAAAAAAAACTCAACTAATAATAAGTTAAAGCCCACTTAGTTATCATACATGCACATGTACAATTCATCTATGCTGATCACCATTAACTTACATAAGCAACAACCAGCCTACTATGATATTAATGAGTAAAAAATATAGTAAATAAAAAAGAATTTAAAAAATATAAAAATTAAATAAGCATATGCTAGGATTTTAGATTACTATTTAAATCTATAAAATTTAGTTGTTTAAGATAGGAAAGAGAATCTTTATTATAAGAATCTTCATAGTCAGAATTTTTATTTATTTTTGAAAAATTCACATGGTTTTGTTACCTAAATTACTAATTATACTCTTTATATGATTTTGATACCTGAATTAGAAGCCATGCCCTTTGCTTTTTCTCATTTTGTACTTTATTCCAATCAACTTTTGCCACTGGAAAAAGTTGTCTTGCAATAGCACCTACGTTTGTCGATAATTTCTTTTTCCAAATGCCCATAGGTTGCCCCGCTATATTCCACTTAATCTTGCCTTTGGCTGCACTTATCATTGGAGACTCGCTCTTACTAGGACCTCTTTTTCTTTTACTTCCAAAACATGGTTCAATAGATGATTCCATATTGCAATCGGAGCTGGACATCTGAAAACATGGCAAGATAATTAAATAAATTCAGTTTATGTAATTTTATATAAAATCATGTAAATAAATATTCAAGTATAAATAAAGTACTAGGTTATTTAACAATACGTTACTATATAATCAAGTCTTCACAATCATGCCGAGCATAATCTTCATCATCCTCCATATCACAATTTAGCAATGATGCATCTAATGGTGCAGTTTTTGTATACGCATCCTCGTCAAAACTATTAAGATCATGAAACCCTCTTGGAGGTGCTCTTAACACAACATACCAATCATTACTTTCCTTAGAATAAAATACTTGAGAAGCTTGCTCTGCTAAAATAAAGGGATCTCGGGTGTGACTACGAACACGTGGGTGTAAATTGACTAATGTAAAACCATCTTCAACTTTTATATCATTTTTTCCATTACCCACCCAGTCATATTTGAAGATTGGGACTTTGAATCTATGAAAGTCTAGTGCAATTATTTCTTTAAGCACTCCATAATAAACTATTTTTTTCCCAGATTCAGAGCCATCTCGTTCAATACACACAGTTTCTGCTTCAATTGAAACTCCACTATCCTGTGTAGACTTCTCACTATTTTTTGTGCGGTACCGACATCTATTCACAACAAAGCTTGTGTAGATGGTGACTAATGCCGATGGTCCAAGAGCAAGCCAGACGTTATGTGTAACAAAGTGAAAAGTAAAAAAGTTTATATAATAGCAAAGTAATGTAATGAAAAAGATAATAAAAAATAAGACATATTGTACCTTAAAGAAAAAGAAATGTTGAGTATTTAATAGATGAAGTCTTCCACTTTTAAAATTTCACCCCTGAAAAATAAAGCTTAAAGAAAAAGAAATGTTGAGTATTTAATAGATGAAGTCTTCCACTTTTAAAATTTCACCCCTGAAAAATAAGAAAAAATTAAAATTAGATAATCATTTATTAATATTTTATGAATCTAATTATAATATACAGTAAAAAGAAATAAAAAGTTAAAAAAAAAAACAGAATTAGAAAATCAAATAGCCAAAAAACATATCTAAATAAAAAAAAAAGAGTAAGGGTCATAAAAAATTTATGCAGTTAAATAAAAAAAAAATTTATGCAGTTAAATAATTTTTTTTTTTAAAAAAAAAAAATACATTTGAACTTAGTTGAAGTAGCCGGAATAATTGGTCTAGATTCATATATAGACTAGATAAAAAAAATTATTAAAACTTGTATTCAAATAAAAAATTGAGTATTTAATTCTCTAGCCACCAAAACACAGAGTATCTAATTTTGTGGTTACAAGACACCACTCTCACAGTAGAGTACTGACTAGTTTAACTTGGTAAGGTGAACTGAAGTGAGAAAAGGTGTCTTGTAAGACCGTTTTTCCCCAGCTAAAACTCTCGACGGGATATTAATTAAACAAATAACAGAGGAAATGTGTGTTTATGTTGAATGCATAATTTAACTGCCAAGGAAGGTTTTAGAATTCACAAATAATTCTAAACATGTAGACTGTAGCAGAAGAAACAATATTTATAACAATGTGACAGTAATAGAATTTTACCTTCCACATGCTATCTAGATCCCCATACATTTACTCAAACATGTCAGACCTGTTCCACACCTGCCAAGGAGGCATTTCAACTGACAGTGAGAACATTGTTAAGCAATAATTCCTATATATCTGAGCACAAGGAAACATTTATAACCAGCTAATGTTATCTTTTTATATAATGATATACATATACTTGTTTCTTTATTACTAGACTTCTGAACCATTAATATAATAAAAAAATTGAGTATTTAATTCTCTACTTATCTAACTAAGTGTATACTTACAATAAGTGAAAAATAAACAAAAAAAAAACTTACTTGAATGAAAAAGAAATGGTGAGTATCTATATGTATCAAGTCCCTCACTTTTTCAATGCCAAATCTGGAAATGAGAAAAATATGAAAGTGAGACAAAAACTTACTGATTTTGATTTTGACAAATGCATTATTCAGATTTTTTGGATTAATAATTCATCTTCACTTATTTATCATACAAAAAGGTATTAGATAAAGGAAACAAACAAATCTATCTATGACAACACACTACAGTTAATTCTAGATGGCTATCTATATTTCCAAGAATGTCATGAATCTATAGCTCTAAATAAATTAAACACTTATAAATATTACTAGAGAGAAAGAACTGCTTTACCATTTCACACAATTCTCTAATTTTATTTTCAATAAGTTAACAATAGCAAACTATTTATACCAATCCCCTTCTCCTCCATACCATACATTTTCTTCTTCGATTATTAACCATGTAAGTGAATCTCCCATCTTCAATTCCTATTTATGATGTTATTACTTACTACATATTTTTCAATTATATCAGGACTCAGATTCAGACTCACATCCAAAATAGAAGAATTCATTCAAGGACCGGTAAAATCAACTACAGAAAGCAGTATTTGGCCTGGTCGAACCTCTATTTTCTGGACTATTTCACTTACAATCGAACCATTGGTTTTCTATGTTCCTCTAATCAATTATCAGGGAAGATCTCTTCGTTTTAACTACAAACTACAGTACTGTATATCTATTCAAACATACAATTCTATATAAAGCACAGTACTGTATATCTGCAGAAAACATACAAAAACTCCATAAAATATCTATTCAAACATATAAAAAGCAATTGAAAGGGCTGGAAGTGGAATGTAATGGAGAAGATATCACTGCAATTCTATAATCAAGAGCTTTCATCAAGTACTGTATTTGCTTCTACCCAAACAAGAAAAAACATAAGTAGTAGAGAAATTTGTTGATGAAAATTATCAATTACCAGAAGTTAAAAAGTCGCAGAATACTATGATGTCCAACTTCACCTCTCACCTTAACTTTGGAGACAAGAAAATCAAGAGCTTTCAGATTCAACAACAATGGTGGTAAATTCAGACTCTCTATTCAACTTAATCAAAGTATGAAACTGTGTGCCCTAGATTTACAATAAGTTATTGGGCTTTAGTCAAGGGAATTCCAATAGCCCTGATCTTTTAATAAAATAAAATAATAATTAAAGCATCTTAAATTATTATTATTAAAAACTAGTTTTATAAAAAAAATAAGAAAAAAATCCCGCGTAAATACAAAAATTGGAGCCAAAATTTTAAAATCAAATTATTTATTAAAATTTATAAAATTCAATAATGGCGTTTTATGAGGACCGCTGTAATTGGCATATCTATTATAACGGTCATTGTGGGCCGCTGTAATTGACAGATATGTTAACAACGATCGCACCGGGCCGCTGTAATTGGCAGATCAATAGTAGCGGTTTACCAAGGCCGTTGTAAATAAGAAATAATTATTAGCGGTCTTTTGTGCCTGCTGCAATAATGTAGTTAATTACAGCACTACTAGCAAACCGTCGTAATTATTATGTCACTAAAAGCCTAAATTGGAGTAGTGGTCTCCATGGTTCCCAGACCCCAATTGGGCACCTCCCAAACCTAATCAACTAGATCTACATTGTTCTCTCAGGATTATCTAATAATAGATACAAGCATCATATTTATAACATTAGGTTACTTAGTCACAAATTAATCGTAAAACCATAAAGAAAACATTTTCCTATTTAGAATTCCCAAGGCTCTCTTTTTCTTAATTAGAATCCACATTAGAAAATATCATTCCTAATCAAATATGACACTTCCAAAATAGTTTTCGAATTTTTTTCTAATTACAAACCAATTCTGAATACCGAAATATACCTGAATTCTCGTCACAATCCATATATATATATATATCATCATTATCTAACAAGTCACAATATCTCACTAATTGATAAGATATGATAAGATATTATAGAAATGTAGAAAAAAAAACTAATATTGATAAGAGTAGAGTTAAAAATTTAAAAAAATTAGATAAAACCACTGGCTTGTCAATTCATTGATTCAACCGGATTCAAATCGGTTCAAAGCAGTTTTTAAAATATTTGAATTCTGATGTTGAACCGAACTAGAATAGTTTTCGGTTCCGTTTAATCAAATTTGACTAACCGGTATGATCTAATTTTCAAAACCATGTTTATGTTTATGATAGAAGGATAAGAGAAGTATAAGTATTTAAAATAAAGAAAAAAAATTCAACTAATTTAATAAAATTATTTTTTCAATTGATAAGTATTGTTTTTTAATTTCAAATAATATCAAAAACTACAATTGAATTAAGAAAGTTGTAAAAATATTTATATAAACTATCTCAAGTATCTTTCATTCTATTATAGAAATATCAAATTTTACACTTTATTATTGAAATATCAAATTTTACGGAATTGATTAAAATTTTAAGCAATTGAATACTTATTTGACTTTCTTAACATGGTTCGGTGGGTCTTTTTAAAACTAATTTTTTAATTTTATAAAATTTGATATAAATTTATAAACCAAATTTCTTTTTTTTAAAAAATTGAAAATTAAATTTTCATAAATTTAAAATAAAGTTTATAAAATTTATTTTTATAACTTTTTTTCTGTACTTATATATAAATTTAAATAGTTTTATAAGATTAATTTTAAATAATTACTTTTAATTTTCATTTTGAAATTAATGTAATTTAGATATTTCTGTCGATTACAATAATAAATAACATGATATGACATCATATCATTTCTATTGGACCCATAATCAGTTCATAATGAAGCATTGGACTATTTATTTCCAAGTCTGGTTCAACAAACAAGTCCAGATCCAAAGCACAGTCAAACTAAGGTCCACAGTTTAGGCGCAGGCTTACGTCTAAACGTCCGGTTGGCGCATCCGACCCAAATTTTATCAAAAATATTTCAACGGTAAGGTATTCAGTTGAGATAATCTCGAATTGTGCGAAGATCATTTCATAAGGATCTCGACATGTATAGGGCACGACTATCTCAAATTCCTATAAATAGGGACATGAAACTTTTTAATTGCCATCGCTTAATTTTGCCAACATTGTTATGCGACTGTACTCAATTTGTCGGTCACAGTCTGGTTTTTTTTTTTCCGATCTCGATCATTGGTCTGGTTGTGATTTTGAGAGCTCTATGCTCCTTAGTATTGTTATCTAATTGTGATATTCTTTCAAAAAGAATCATACGTACAACCCGGCAAGACATTTATTTCCTTAACTTTTTTTTTTTCATTTACATTCCGCGTTTACTTGAGTGTCGGAGTACCTGTGGAAAACACTATGCTGATGTCTCACTCGGACGCTTACTTACTTATTTTTACATGATACCTTTAAATTAGATAGATTCTTAACGTCAATCTAATTCGGTTCCATTAGACCGGATTTTAATTGTAGTATCAGAACCACTGCAAGTGCCCTTTATACATAGGGTTTGTACCTCCCGTGACTCGATGGTTTACTATAATGGGCTTTGAGTACAAATTGCAGGAGTTTAAGATCTTGAATCCTTACAAGTGTGCCATATCCGTGCTTATATCATTTCCTATAAAACCCACCGACGAAAGGTGCTCGTTCATCGAAAGCAACCTCGTCCAATAGATACCAAGCTCGTTCTAGGAGTATTTGTCGGTCTACTGGGGCACGATCCACAAGGATTCACAGTCTACTAGTCTAGTCCACTGGTGCTCTTTTACCTTAGCATAAGGTTGTCTGCCTACACATAATTATTTGTGGAAAATTTTCGAAACATAAATCAATTGAACTTTAGTTTGTGTTTACAAGTCAAACAGATTTTAAATTTCAAAATTAATTATTTTAAAGTTTTAATTTCATAAAATGAGTTTCCGTGACATATTTATCCTTGTCACGAATTAAAGATGCTTCAAGGATATTCTTCATGACTCATAATGGAAATCATTTATAACTTGTGAAGAACCTTATTCATCCGTAACGATGATAAAAAGGTGATGAAATATTTTGTAAGATTAAAACTTTAAAAAATTTACTTTTGAAAGACAAAGTTTACGTAACTTATTAACTTAATTCAAAATTTAAAATGGTTAAAAATGAAACTTTCCCTTATATATTTGTCTTTATTTTATTTATATTTTTTAAAGTTATTATTTCGATTTTTAAATTTGTAATATGAATAAAATTTTAAAATTATTATTATACATCAGAAAAAATTGATTATATAAATTATGGTTAGAATTGAAATAAGTGGCTAATATTCCAACAATATAAAATAATTAATATTTTAAAAATAATATAATATTTATATTATTATAATAAAAAATTACAATATAAAATAAAATTCCTTTTATTTTTATCACAAAACCCAACAACTTTGTATCAATGTATAATATTTTTATAAGGCTGAGGAGAATGCAAATTTTGTATATAAATGGAATTATAAGTACATATAGAAAAAAATATTCTTGATTTAGAAGCCTACTACATTTCCACATTAGCATGCAATGCAAGAAGCAAGTTGGTAATTTGTGTTTTGCCTGTACTTCTTTAACAATTAAGGAAAGAAAAGTACAAATCGAATTTCAATCAAAACAAAACACTTCTATACCTTGAGGAAAAGATGCACCCATATATGTTAATGTTTTCTCCGGTTCTATGTTTTATTATTAGAAAATAAAAAAAAAAAAAATCTGAAATCAAAATATAATAAGCTATTGATGATAAATTGTAGCAAGGTGTAACGTTTAACAAATATTTTTTTAATGTTGAATTCAAGAGGTTTGTACTAAATATGCTAATATATCAGCAAACAAATAAATAAAAAATCAAATTCCTTCTTAATCAACACGACTTTCTAGATCAATCATCTATATCTGTTCATGCCAGCTCAAAATCATTAATTGATAGAAACCTCAAACATCCTATATAAACCCTAGTGTTTTCTTTCCAAAGCTCACACTCAGTGATGGTGATTTTCGAGACAAAGATGACCAAGAAGAGTAGGGGTAGACAAAAGGTGGAGATGGTGAAAATGCACAACGAGAGCAATCTCCAAGTGACATTTTCAAAACGCCGGTCAGGTCTCTTCAAAAAAGCCAGTGAATTATGCACGCTATGTGGCGTCGATGTTGCTATCATCGTGTTCTCTCCCGGCAAAAAGGTATTTTCATTCGGTCACCCTTCGGTCGAAACCGTCATCGATCGTTTCATCACTCGGAAAACTCCGCAAATCTCCGGCACCATGCAGCTCGTCGAAGCTCATCGTAACGCTAGCGTGCGTGACCTCAACATGCAACTCACTCAGGTACGTCACGTGTAATGCACGTGTCATTAAATGTGAATTTAATCGGTTTGTTGAATTATATATAACATGTTAGATACAATGAATCAGGTGTTGAACCAACTGGAAGCAGAGAGGAGACGTGGAGAAGAGTTGAATCAAGTGAGGAATATTAGTCAGAAACAGTGTTGGTGGACGGCACCTATTGAAGAACTTAATCCAACGCAACTTGAGCAATTGAAATTGTCTTTGAAGGAGTTGAAGAAAGATGTGACTAAGCAGGGTGAGAAGGTTCTGGCTCAGGCGTCGGTGTCTTCTGCTCAGTATTTTCCGTTTGATGTGAAGAATAATATTGTTAATAATAATGTTGGATTTAATCATAATGTCAACTTGATGCCTCCACCTGCTCATCAACCTCGATTCAATACCCCGTTCGGTCATGGTTTTATGTGAATCATAAATTGTTTTGTTTAGTGAGTATTATATGTAGAACTTTATGGATAAAGTTCAGGTTGATTCTGTTGCCTACAAAGTTAATCAGGTGTATTAATTTGGTTTATGCTGAAAGGATTATATGCTGAAATTTGCATTTGATTTGATGAATTAATGTTTTCCACTTTTTTCTAAAATAAAATATAAACTAAAAGAAAAATGTTTCCTTATAATAAATAACTTTTACGAGTATACTTTCGGACAAACAAACAAACGTATTTGGTTGAATTCAACTCATAGAGTAAGTTATAAAAATTAACGCAATAAAGCAATCGCTAACCTAACATTCGTATAGATTTCACCAACACAGCAAATAAGAATAAAAATCATAAAGAAGAATATCAAGATATGTGGTTCACCGTAAAACGGGCTATTGCATGCTTAAGACTCGTGATGTAGTCTGGTTACTCCACTGTAATAGGATTAGTACATGTATACAAAATCATCATATGGAGATCTATACCAATTCAGAAAGAACAGCCATGAAAAAAAAAAGAAAAAAAAAGAGAGAGAGAGTTAGCACAAGAAAATTCTAGAACAACAGTACATTAAAAAACGAAGAAGATTAGAAAATTTGAAATTTAGTCAACCCTAATCAGAGCTGAAAAGTAGCTTATTGCAGCGGGTCTTCATATCTAGGTCGGGTACAGACGGGTCATAGCGCGGACCCTAGTTTCGGGCTAGATTAAGTGGATATGGCTAAACAACATTTCTAAGCATTTTATAAAGACCCATCCGACATACTTTTACGATTCTGTAATACAAACATATATGTGAAATACAACAAATCTTTTACTATTTTACATATATACTACAGATTCTCTTTCGGACTCTATTGTGTACTTCGAATTTGCGTCATTTTTTTTTAGTGTAGAAAACCAGAGATATTTTCGTTCGTCGCTCTAATACCCAACCGATTAGGTCCAGTTGATGTGGAGAAAACTCAAATAAAAGTGGAGCTTTCTAGCCACTACAACCTTAATACTCATCTGGGTTCTTGTCTGTAGAGATATGTTCTACCCGCAAATCACTATTTAAAATATTTAAACGAATGAAGTGGTATTTAACCCCAATATGTTTCGTACAATCAAGATATACAGGAATTTCAATTATATGGTAGGCACCCTGAGAACCAATAAATATAACAGTTTTCCTGTCAAGCAAGTTAATTTTATTCAATACACATTGAGTCCATAAGGATTCCTTAATGCATTCAATAAGAGCTATGTATTCTGATTCGGTTGTATATAAAACAATATCAAATGGTAGTCTTGATTTCCAAGACATACAGAAGCCTCATGCAGAGAATATAAAGGTTGATGTTGATCTTTTGAATTCAGGATCTTTAAGAAAATCCGAATCAGAATAGCCAACAATATCGATACAATCAGAAATTTTGCCAAATTCTAAACAAACATCAACTATACCTTTCAAATATATTAATAAACCTTTTATTGCATTCCAATTTTTTGCTTTTGGATCATAGATCGGCTAAGGATGCTAATAGTGTATGCTGTTAGGAAAACATAGATAGCTCTGATACCACTTGTTGAACAAATCAGTGATCCATTGCAGCAGAGACGAGTATTGGTAGCCACAAAGTAAAATAACATACACAAGACAAGAAATAAAGATAGAAAATAAGACACAAGGTTTTTACGTGGAAACCCAGAACGGGAAAAACCACAGCCCTCAAGACGACGAGAGACTAATTCACTATGTAACAATAAAGCAATAGTTACAACCAAAATACCCCTCTCTCACTCCCTAATCCACTAACATTAGTTACAGTCTCACACAAGCTCTCCTCATATGGCTCTGATTAAGCATAATATTAACATTATTCCTGCACTACTTTGTTTATTATTTTTAGACCTTATTGAAGATTTGCTATTAATTTGCCTATTTTTGTAATTTTGGACAGATTGGAGGCAATTATACAAATATGAAGATTTTTTAGAATCATTGACAACAATTGCCAAAGCAGAGTCAAAGTCAGCAATTTTCATCTGAATACTTATTTAGAAATAAACTGATAGGATTAAGGATTTTTATATTTTGAATTTAGAACTTTTAAATAAGGATTCTGAGGAGATTTTTAATGAGTTTCAGTTTTGTAACAGAGTATATATTTACTCTGAATGATCAGAATTAGGGAGTTTTTAGTTGGAGTTTTAGTTTTAGTTTTCAATAAAAACACTGTTTCTCTTCTTTTTGTACGTTTACTTCATATTTTAGACAATGATGTTGATTGCGCCCATGTGGTGCTAAATTAGTCTGCCCAGCTAAACGATTGATTTAATTAATTCGTGTTGTGAGATCTTTGCTTCGTTGCTTTATCTTTTAATATTTGTGTAATCTCTGTGCCCACAGTTAAGGTCATTCTGTGCCCATAGCTAAGGTCATGTTAGTTTTATTTGATTAATTGATTAAGCGCGCGATTGGTTAATTGAGTAGACTAATACACTGCATGTTAAATAATTCGTAATTAATCTGACCTAGGTAGTATTGAGGTTCCACAATCATAGTTCAAGAAATGTCGTACTGATTCATTGGCTATGACCATAGGTCTTTTCTAGTTCATATTGCAATCTACGTGTTAGATTAGTGATTGATTCGAAGGGTCGTACCCGGTCAGTCTAATAACTAAGGAAAAGATTGGTTGTTAGGCACGTTGTCAATAACTATAACTGTGGTTATTAAAATCGATAGAGATATCTTTTGAATCAATGATCAACACATTAATTAAATGATCGGTTAGCTGGGTCTTTTAATATATTTGATTGTTAATATTTTGCGTTTTTAGCATTCAGTCCAAATCCACTTTTCAAACCCCCACTTACATTACTTGGTCAGTATACAATACACAATTGATAACCGTTCTCTGTGGATTCGACCTTGTTTACTACAATCAATTTGTTGTTTACAGGATATTTAAATTACTGACGGACTCGACACCCGTCAGGCTCTCACAAGTTAACAGGACTCGATCCTAGAACTCAAGATCTCCATGGTCTCCATGGTTCCTAGGCCCCCATGGGGAATCTCCCAAACCTAACCAACTAGATCTACATTATTCTCTCAGGATATCTAAAATAGATACAAACACCATATTTATAATATTAGATTACTTAGTCACAAAGTAATCATAAACCATTAAGAAAACCTTTTCCTATTTAGGATTCTCCAAGATCTATTTCCTAATTAGAATCCACATTAGAAAATATCATTCCTAATCAAATATGACACTTCCAAAACAGTTTTCGAGTCTTTTCCAAATTACCAACCAATTATGGATACCGGAATATACCCGAATTCTTGTCACAATCCTAACATATGCAATGTCCACTCTAGTGTAGACCATGACATAACACTACAAACTACCTCAACATAAGGAATATTAGTAAGAATATCCTCATTGTTATCCAGTTTACTATCTAAGTTATGCCCAACATTTAAAGGCAAAGAATTAGGCTTATAAGTAGACATTTTAAATGTTTGCAATATTTTCAGGAGTTAAGATTTCTAATTAATAGCCAAATATTTATCTTTCCTTTTTTCTAATAATAAATATGCCTAAGATCCTAGATGTACAGCCTATGTCTTTCATGTCATATTCATTGTTTAAATCATCTTTTACATAATTTAGTACGTTTATATCAGGTCTCATCAGTAAAATATCATCAACATACAATAATAGGAATATAGGAATAGATTCAACCCATTTACAGCACTCCAAAATTTTATTTATTAAAACTAATGGACATAACAAAAGTGTGGAATCTTAATTCCACTACTTGGTGATTGTTTAAGTTCTTATAAGAATCTTTTGAGAAGACAAACTTCGTCACATTTTTTATCAAATCTTTCAAATCGGCGAAACATGTAAATGTTCGGTCCAAGTAACCATGGAAGAAGGTATTGTAAATATCACATGTGATTTAGGGATATTTTATTTTTGCACCCATTTTGTAGCAATAATTCGAAAAAATACTCACTTTTAAAAATAATTTCAAATAACATCCATTTTTTTTTTACAAGAATGAATTTAAAACTTACTATTTATACAAAGTGGATATTTTTTTCGAATTATTTTTAAATAATGGGTGAAAAATGAAAACACCCTTCAAGACAACCTTTTGATAAGCCATTATAAAGCATTTTGCTCGCACTTTTTAATTTTGTTGTAAATGACATTTTTTTTTGTAAAGTTTTCTATAAATATGTTGTTTAGCCGTAGCTCGAAAATTCGAAAAATTCTAAAGTTGTATTTATGTTTTATTGGTTTATTATCAATTACATATATGTATAAACATTTTTCCGCTTATGAAATTTTGTGATATAAAATGAAAGTTTATTTAAATAGTATATATATATATATTTATTTATTTATTTATTTATTGTGAGTTAGTGTTTGTGATTATTTACTAGTGCTTTTATTTGAAATTGAAATTGGATAAATATAAAGTAATAATGCTAATTAGGTATTATAGTAATTTTATTTTAAAAAATAATCAAAATGATAAATTTAAGCTTTATAATTTTATTATTTTTTTATATATTTTTTCAATGGATTTTTTAAAATAGTATATAACGTGTAAAGATTTATTTAAAAAATAGATAAAGTTGTGAACGTATTCGTCATTTTGAATTCATGTCATAAAATTTAAATTTATAAAAATTTATAAAATTTAAAGAATTTATTAATTTAATTTAAATTTTCAAAATATATAAAATGTATTAAACAACAATTATCATACACGTATATATTCGATGATTGTAAATGAAAACAAACTAATATTTTGATGCAGATTCCGATCCGATGCATATTTCTCAAAGTCCCAACTGGTTTTGCAAGTGAGCAATGGTCTTAGCAGATGCCTGAAGTCGTTGAGCTTCTTCATCAGTCAAATGGACATCAGTTATCCCCATTATTCCTTCCCTGCCAAGCAAAGCCGGTAAGCCCAAGAACACCTCACCGAACTCAATACCCTGGAACCCATTCGCAAGAACCGATACAGGATGAATCCTTCTCTGATCCCGCAGTATGGTGCGAGCCAAACTGGCTGCTGAGTACCCAATCGCCCAAGATGTGTACCCTTTTAAACCAATCACTTCGTCCGCACTCTCCACCACCGCTTTGTGTATATTCTCTAATATTCTCTTCTCGTATGGTATCTGCTGTTTCTCTAAAAAGCTCAGTATCGGCACTCCTCCAACACTAATACTCGACCACAACGCCACCGAGCTGTCCCCATGCTCTCCCACTATATAAGCCTGCATTTAAATCAACACTCGCTAAACAGTTGTTACAATAATATGATTAAAATGACTACGTACATGCACATCTTGAGCATTGACGTCGAGGTGGTCAGCGATCAAGAACCTAAACCTGGATGAGTCCAGATTTGTACCCGATCCGATAACCCGATTCGAAGGAAGTCCGGATAGTTTCCACGCGACATAAGTCAAGACGTCAACAGGATTTGAAACGATCAATAAAATACAGTCCGGGGAGTAGTTGACGAGTGGAGGAATGATATTCCTAAAGAGAGCCACGTTCCTCTGCAACAGATTCAGCCTGGATTCACCTGTTATCTGTCTGGCGCCAGCTGTCACGATACAAAGATCGGATCCAACGGTCGCGGAGAAGTCGACTGAGGCTGTGATTTTGGTTCGGGGGAGGAAAGCGGCTGCGTGTTGGAGATCCAGCATCTCGCCACGTAGCTTATCAGGCTTGGCGTCGACGAGAGCAAGTTCGTCGACCAAATCTTGAGTGAGGATGGTCTGGGCGATGGCCATACCGACATTTCCGGTGCCGATGACGGAGACTTTGGTGTTGCGGTTGGTGTGAGAAGGAGCGGCTGTGTTTTGAATGGGCTTGAAGAAGGCCTGTGAGAAGTCCAGCCCATCTGGGCCCAGTGACGATGTTGAAGCGCTCTTCTGCATCTTTATCTCTTCTGTTGTCTACTGAGGCGCAGTTGTGGGAGCTTTTATAGTATAACAATAATTAAAATAATTTGAATATTTTATTTTATAAAAAGAAAATATGTTTGGTAAAGAAGGAACTTTTGCATGCCTATATTTCTAATAAAGAGACATTTACGTAGGCAAAAAAATTCAAAGGTCAAATATATCGTGGAAGTTTTTCTTCTTTTTATGGTATTCTTGTGTAAAATTCAACATGTGTATTGGTCCATTCAATGGGAAACATGTGGTGTCGTGGATTTCGTAAGTTTTACTTGGAAATGGGTACAGTGGTTTCGTGTTAGGAGTTTCCTACTCATTTTTCTTGATCCCCAATCCACTGCAAATTGCAATCTATGGGCTGCCTGCCTTCGGATTTTTCTTTTTTTCATTTTCTTAACCATTTCATCATCTATAGGTTTCCAGTGTGGTGTCGTGTGTTGTCAACATTTGTGATGATCAAAGTTACTCACAGTTCCTTAGACCTATTCAACAACTATCAAGTTTTCAACAAGCAATCAATTAAATCTTTTGATTAGCTGTAAAGATTTTCAAACCGGCATTTCATATAAATAGGGAGTGTTTGAATTTAATTCATTTTTATATGGAAACAAGATGTTTTTCATGTTATCCTAACCTAAAAAGAAAATTAGGGGTATGTTTGGCATCAGATGTTACGTTAAATGTTGAGTTAACTGTTGAAGTAGCGATTAATTGTTAAATTAGATGTTGAAATAACGATTTGATATGAGTGTTTGGTAATAATAATTAGATGTTAAAATAGCTGTTAGATATAAAATTACGTAAACAATAAAGTATATTATTTTTACCTTACAATATAATTATTAGCGTTAGTATTCGTTTTTAAATAATTTTTCTTTCGAGATTTTTAATTTAAAACCAACTATCTTTTAGTTATCAACTAATTAATAAATAAATAAATAAAATATAAAATAACTAAAAAAATATATTTAAATATTTTTAATCATATTTAATAAATAAAATTAACCTAAGTACAAATAGAAATTTTTAATATTATTAAGGTTAGTTTAGTAATACTTATAAATTGATAAGGGTAAAATGAGAGCTTTTTGATTAGTGATTCGTAAGAAGCTACTTGAAATAGCGTTCTGGAAATCGCTAATCAAAAAACTTCTTCCAAACAATTAAATTGACAAATCGCTAATTAAAAATCTAATTGCTACTCAAAAATCTACCCACCAAATATAAACTACATGTGACAAGGTGGTGGCGCGCCAAGTTGAACATCTTCGATTCTATTTGCACTAATTCAGTTGTATATTTGTAGGGATCATATGATAAAACAATCACGACTATTTTTATACTATGAATTAACATGTTTTTCTGACTATTTTTATTTTATTTTATATTTTATTTTATATGTAATAATAATAATACTTACTTGATATATTAAAAAAATAATTTTTTTATTTAAATAAATAATAAATATTCACATATTGATATATATTCTCGGCGTCGACGTCTTTCATCGCTCTTCATAGATATGCTCTTTATAAAATTATTTATTAAATTAAATTTATTTTTTATTAAATAAAAATATTATGAATTAAATATTATTTATTACGAATTATTTATACAAATAATTATTTGAAAAATAGATGAACTTTACATTATTTAATTTGATAAAATGTATCTTTCAACAACTCAATTGATTCTCTCTATTAGAATAGATGATGGTAAAAAAATTTATATTTTGGACTTAATTTATTTACCTGTGAAAAAACAACAAAATCAAGTCAAAAATAAATTTTTTTAAAAAAAATGCATATAATAATATATATAGAACTTCAACATAAAAAAAATATTATATTCATATTTTAATGCAAAAGTAAAAAAATAAAATTTAGATTTTATTTTATTTTAATAAGGATATTCCAACCTTTTCGTATTCTTTCTTTAAATTAAAATTTATTTATCTCTTAAATTACGGTTTTTATCGTTTCGACCAAACGAAATTGGCTACTGAAAACTCGTGATCGAGTCTAAACCATCTTAAAAATTTTCCACACTCTTAAACGTTTTCGTTTTGCATCAATTAATTACTCATTTATTTCTTTTAGCCGAATGTAATCTTTACAAATTGATTCAGTTATTATTAAACTTTATGCCACTTTTTAAAGATGAAATAATTATTTCTAATTATATTATATATGAAAATTCATTATTTCCATCATTAAATAGTGGTTGAAAAAAATATATAATAGGCAAGTAAAAATAATTGATGGAATTTTTTATATATATTGATATTGTATTTTTAAAAATAACTAGATAATACCTGTGCGCGATGCGCACTGTAAATTTAATAATAAATATTTAAATATAAAAATTAAATTTTATAATAAATATTTAAATATAGAAATTATTATAATTATAAAATATAATTACAATTATATATGTAAATATCATAAATTAGATTAAAATTTGATAAATAATAGTAAAAAAATTATTTTAATAAAAAATAGAAATAAAATATTATTTAACTTAGAGATGAAAATTGGCTCACCATATCGTGTCGAATTCAACCCCATACTAACCTATTTATCCTCATGTTAGATTTGTGTTATCTTATTTTATCCATTTATTAAAAATAATAATATAATTTTATTTAAAAAATATATTAATTTTAATCAATTAAATAATATAATTATAAATATAATACTAAATATAAATTAAAATATTACAATATTAACCTAATTAATATATATATATATATATAGTCTATTATAAGCACGTCCTGATATAACTAATATCTGAATATTGAATCTCAACCACTTATGTAATTAATGATAATCTCAACTGGGGGTTAAGTGAGTTTAAAATTATATCAATTGTCATGAGTAATAAATTTAATAATTTTAATTATTTTTAAGTATATATTATATAGATTATTTTTTTAATTATAAAACATTATAATAAAAAAGTAATAATGAAAATATTAAATATTATAATAGATTTCAATTTTTTTATTAATATATTTTTAATATAATTCTATTCAAAATATGGTAATTTCATCTTTTTAACAAATTTCTAATTTTAAAATCTCTTAATCGCCCATTATTCTGTACCAAAATAGCTGTGATTAAGTTGTTACTAACTACTTTCAAAAATTAGAAGTTTGATTTTAGTCACACATCTAAAACTGCTAAAAATTCTAATATCTAATTGAAAGCCGGTTTGACATAAATTGCAAATATGATGAACTCCTCCATATTTTTCCTCTTCTATATTTTTTTTAAATTTTTTTTCAAACATGTATTATCAATTTCATATAGTATAAAAAATATAAATTTAAAAAAGAAAAAGAAAATATCACGTACATATTTAAAATAAAATTAAAAAATATATATCAAGAAATATATGTATTTTATCTTGATTTTACTTCCTACAATTATGAATTAAAATCATGTATAAACATATATGTATAATCTTAAAAATGAAAATATAGCATAAAAAATAAGATGGAATGGAGTATTAGTATAGGAGGGAGAAAACTCATATGGAATGGAACTCCACCGCACAATAATAAAGATAAATATAAATTTAAGTATTTATCTTTGGGTGAGTTGATAATATTATTTTTTTTAAATAATATAATTAGATAATTATCTTTAAGTTATAAAAATATATAAAGATAAATATAAAATTATTATACTAAATTTAAATACAAATTTAATTTAAATTAAAACAAAATTGTTGTTTGAGTATTATCCTAAGACTTTTATACTTATATATGTATATATATCCTTTTTTTTTATTTTACTTACTACATTTTTTTTACTTGCTAAACTTAGTAACACAAAATCTCGCGTAACTATACTTTACGAAATAAAATTGATGAATGAATAGTAATTACTATTCAAATGTACTCACTAAAAAAATAAAACAATCAGAAGAAGATATAGATATAGATAATTTATAATATTATAATATTTTGTGGACACATTATATATATATAACATTAATTATATATATACAATTATTTTTAAATATAAAGATATATAAAAATAATATATAATTACAACAATTTTTATGAAAAATAAAGAGACACCCAAAAAAACAAATTGGTGGAATAATGTAATTTGCTTGGGAAAAATAGGTAACCAACAAATTAAAAAACATGGCCATGATGATATAATTACACAATAAATATTAGTTATGATAAGAATTAAAGAGATGCTATGATAGTCAATCCACTCTTCCTTATAAATATCTCTCCGGCGTCGATTTAATCATTAACGTAATACAAAATTGAGAGGAAACCAAATCACAAAACACTCACTTATTTACAGTTTATGAGATGAGGGTTGTATGATGAATAACCCCTACAATAGAAGCTACACGTTCTCGGAATGTGAGTGAGATTTCGGTGCAATTTTCTGGTTGGGGAAGAAGGAGGTCCAATTTGGGAACAAATTCGAGTACCTTAATTTGACGAATAATTCTTCTAATCGCTTTAATATAACAACCATCACTGCTCCATGGATCACCATAAATACATTGTTTCTCCAACTAAATCGTCAGTAATAAAAAAAATAATAAAAAAATAAAAACTTAACTTGTGAGTTTACTATGATTTAACTTGTGAGTTTACTATGATTTATAATATATATATATATATATATATATATATATATAATATGAGATTAATTGAGATGAATGAAGTATATATAATGGAGAGAAATTTGGTTTGAAATAGAATTTCAATACATATTACACATAAATGTGAATTTAGATATATATGCATATATATATAATTTAAATTTATTTTTTAATTAATTTATATAATTTTAAATTTTAAAAAGTTATCAACTTATTTATCTTTAATTTTAATTTATAAAATAATATTATTTTAAATCGAAAAGATTTAAATAAGATATATATGTATATATATATATATATATAATATTTTAAATAATAAAAAATTAAAGACAATTGTTGTCTGATTAATATAAATTTATTGTCTGATTAAAAGTTGTCCTGAGACTTTTCTGCTTTTATATATATATATATATATATATATATATATTAATAACATTTATAGTCTAAATTAGTTGCATTCTCACGTGCTCTGTGTGAGAAATTGTGCTCAGGCATTTTAGAGGCCTGCCGAGCTGATTTGGCGCCTAGCCAATTTTATAGATCATTAAAAAAATTTACGACAGTTTAAATAATTCTTATTAAATTAAATAATCACAGAACACTAAAATTCATAATTTAAAACTGACGAACCTAATTATTCATCCAATACAAAATGAGATAATCTTTAGTAACTATAAATATTATAATTTTGGGAAGTGAACTCGCTTAATGGTACCTACTTACATGTTTTTATTCATAAAAATTGTGGTAAATTTTAAAAATGATCAATAAATTTCAAAATATAGCATTTATAGTTATTTTCAAAATTTTAATTTTATGTATTTTATAAAAATTTGTTTAAAAAAGTCAAATTTCAACAAAAAGTGAAGACCGCCTAGGCCCTGCCTAACCGCCTAGGCCCTGCCTAACCGCCTAGGATATGTGACCAATTTGATTCTGATTTCCGATTTGTAGAACATTGCTCACGTGTGATTACCATTGTTATAACGAATGTGCGAAAGATAATGATATAACGACAAAACAAAAGATGCATAAGATTTTCGTGGTTCACTGACAATGTGTTAGTTAGCTCCACCCGATAGAAAAACCAGATTTTATTAGAAGAAAACAGATTACAATAACAGACTCCCTCTTTTTAGATATATTTTCTCTATATCTTAGGTTAAGAATATAGGAGTGTATTTATAGTACTCCAACAGAAAATCTAATTAGAGACAAACAGAAATCTTAATTAGAGACAGAAATAGAAATCCTAATTAGGGAACAGAAAATAGATATCCTAATTAGGTACAAAAATGGAAAACCTAACTAGAAAACAGAAACATAAAACCTAATTAGGAATAGGAACAGAAAACTTAATTAGAAACAGAATTAGATCAAGTCATTACAACAAATCTCCACCTTGACTTGAATCTTCCGATAATTAACATATGTAACGGATGTTCCTCCGTCCCCAATTTGCCTTAAGAGACAAATTAACAGCTTGATATGTTTAGCAAGTCCAAACAATGTTGGAGCTTGCCGTGTGGAATTGACTTGGTTAACATATTAGCAGGATTATTAGCGGCACCCAGTTTCTTCACCCTGATTCTCTTCTCAATTTTCAGAAATAGTACCGAACGTCGATATGTCTAGTCCTCCCATGATGAACTTGATCCTTTACTAAATATATTACGGTCAAACTATCACAATACATTATATCCTGATTGTGATGTAGACCCAAATCACTAACTAATCCCTTCAACTAGATTCTATCTTTAACTGTTAGTGTCATGTCCTCTGCTTCTATAGTAGATAGAGTCACTGCAGGTTGCAGAGTAGCCTTCCAACTAACAACAGAATCACCAAGAGTGAAACCATAACCAGTCACTGATCTTCGATTGTCGACATCTCCTTTTAGATATCGGAAGATCCTTTTTATAGACATAGGAAACTTACTGCGATGTAGTTTCCCAAACACAAAATGTTCAAAAAATTCAAGACTCTTAATCTTGTGACCACAAAAAAAATCCTCTTTTGATAGAATCTGCATCCCCCTTTCACTCATATGACCAAGTCTCATATGCCATAGCTTGGTCATATCATCCTCATGAACCTTTGATGATGCAACAACAACAGACCCTGAAACTGTCGAACCTTGTAAAAAAAATACAAAGTACCCTGATTGACACCTTTCATTATCACATTCGAACCCTTGTAGATATATAAAACTCCACTACCTTTAAAACTGAACCCTTTGCTGCCTAGCAAACTCAATGATATCAGATTTTTCATCATGTGTGGAACTAACCTAACATTGTCCAGTATACAGAAGTTACCATCATGTGTCCGAATCTTAATAGAGCATATCCATACAATCTTGCTAACAGAATTATTGGTCATGGAAACATTACCTCATTCTATTTACTCGTAGGTTGTAAACCACTCTCTCTTCGAACATATGTGATAAGAGGCTCCTGTATTTAAAACCCATACATCAGTATTATGAGAATGTTCATCGACAACTATAGCTAAATCCTCTTCAGAATTGGTGTCAACTTCTTCTGTAGCAGCAAAATCTGATTTTTGTTCTTATTGCTTCTTCTTCGGACAATCATATTTCCAATGTCCTTTTTCCTTACAGTAGTTACAGACATCATCTGGCTTAGGACCCTTCTTGGATTTCTTCTTTTCCGAATTTCCATATCCTTTGCTAACACTGGCTACTAATCCGACAGCCTGATTCTTTGTATCTGTACCAGTTGCCTTATGGCGAAGCTCTCTAGTATGAAGAGATGATCTAACTTCTTCCAAAGACATAGTATCTTTCCCAACAATAAAAGATTGTACGAAATTTTCATATGATATTGGTAAAGATACTAACAGAATTAAGATAGCATCCTCATCTTCAATCTTGATGTCAATGTTACGCAGATCTAACAAAATCGTATTCATTTTGTCTAAGTGATCTCTGAGTTACATACCTTTCTACATTTGTAGACTGAAAAGACGTTGCTTCAAAAGCAACTTGTTGGTTAAAGACTTCGTCATGTATAGACTTTCCAATTTTAACCACAGACCAGCAGCAGATTCTTGATCTGCAACCTCAGTGATGACATCATCTGCAAGACACAACATGATAGTTGAATGAGCCTTCTCCTCCAGAGTATCCATCTCAGCGTATTAAAAGTCATTCCCTTTTCATCCTTTGAAAATGGTGCCCACACACCTTGTTGTTTTAATAAGGCTCGCATCTTAATTTTCCATAAGGTGAAACTATTCCTTCCCGTGAATTTGTCAATTTTCACGTTTAAGGTAGACATCTTTCTCACCAGATTACAAATCCTGATTAACCTTACTCTGATACCAGTTTGTTATAATGGATGTGCAAAAGATAGTGATATAACGGAAAAATAAATGATACACAAGGTTTTCGTGGTTCACTAACAATGTGTTAGCAACCTCCACCCGACAGAGAAACTAGATTTTATTAGAAGGAAACAAATTACAATAACAGACTCCCTCTTTTCAGAAATGTTTTCTCTATATCTTAGGTTAAGAATATAGGAGTGTATTTATAGTACTCAAACAGAAAACCTAATTAGAGACAAAAATAGAAATCCTAATTAGAAACAAACAAAAAACCTAATTAGGAAACAGGAAACAGATATCCTAATTACTAATTAGGTACAGAAACGAAAAACCTAATTAGAAAACAGAAACAGAAAAACCTAATTAGGAACAAAAACATAAAACCTAATTAGAAATAGATTTAAATTCAAGTCATTACAACAACTATCCCTCTTAAGGAGATAATACTTTGAATTGTTGCGGTCACTACAACTATTCTTGTTTCTTCTACTAAAAGGAGAAAACGTAACGTTAATAATTTTGACATTAAATCCAACCATAATCTTCTAGTTGCTACTATTTTAGTTGCTACTACTTTAGATGTGTCTGTACATTTTATTAGTGCTCCAATTATAGTTTGTCCATTTTCTTCTTTGACTAACTGGGTGGTTGAAAAATCTGCGCATACCTCGATTTAACCTATGTTGTCAACATGGCAGAATTAAATTGTCATCTTTCCAACTAACCTTAGAACCATTGAAACATACCATAGATCCATATAGTTTTTAATTGTCCAAACACCCTGGATCTTACATTTTTCAAGATTTGCTATCAAACATATCATCAGTTTGATACAGGTATTTTTATTTTTTTTGTTTTGAATTATAAAAGTATAAATATAAATATAAAATGATTAAATTTAAAAAATATAAATATAAAAGGAAAAAAATATAAAACTGAACCAATCAAACTATATATTTAAGTTAATGAGCCTTCAAAGTTTAGATTTCATAAAATGAACCTTCACATCCTTCACATGTTATTAAAAGTACTTCACATGTGTGAAGGACCTTTGTGACGAACCTTTATTTTTATGTGAAGAGGAGTAAAAAAGTCATAAAGGCTCATTTTCTGAAATCTAAAGTTTTACTTGGTTTAAAAACTTAATTCAAACTTTGGAGGCTCATTAACTTAATTAAAATTTTAAAAAGACTAAAAGTGAAACTATCTCAATATAAAATGATTGAACTTTAAAAAAAATCGAAAAATCGATTTGGATCGTTTTCTCACCCATAAATTATTGGTTATGCATTTTTCATTTTTTTTAATTATTTTTAAAAAATAAAAAATCTACCAAATATGTTTTTTTTTTTTAAAAAAATTAAATAAAAATAATATTTTAAGAAAAGAAAAGAAAGAAAGAAAATAGTACTTCCTAATCGCAAAGAGGACAATACAAATGGAAACTCTTTTGTTATGTTCTCACATTACCTTATAGCGTACCCCGGCATTGGTATTTCACTTTGCTATTATTTATTCAACTAGGGATAAAACGTGGATTTTTCTTCGGTTAAAATACAATAACAATATTACTGTTGTGGAAGGAGAGTGGAGGCGTGGGAAATGAAGGCGAATGCAGGGTTAGCAGAACTGGAGCGACGCAAAAATCTGATCTTAGAACGAATATCGAAACTGGAGCAGACTTACCTGCCTCAGGAAGACAACGCGGCTACCGTCTCTGTTGATATATCTCTTCCAAAGTCAACTTCCTATACTGAAATTTGCCTCTCTAACCTTCTTTGATCCAATGGCATCAAACACTTCGTTTTCAAGAAGGTTCCATCTAACTACTACGAATGGTCTCTTGAGTTCTGAAGAGACGTCCTCACCGCCGCTTCCATTCATCATCTTTGCAAAAGCATTGTCTTGGTACGCCAATTCAACTTGTATCATTCTCTTACTCTGGTTTGGTATATCTTTTACTGTAAGCATTTATCAATCATTAGTACAAGTTCAAAATGTTTAAAGATGTTACATTTACAAATTAGTGTTATAAATATGAATTGAATGAGTCAGAATTGACCATTGTTGTGTGCACTATAGGCTGAGGCAATGCTGCTATTTCCTACAATCAGTTATTGATAAGGCTTATTAGGAGTTGTTATAGTGAGGGAATAAAATTGAAACTGATAGCTTGATGAAGTACTTTATAATCTTTGTTTTGGGAGAATTTCTTTTTCTAATCTGTCATTTTAAAGTTGTATCTACCAGGACCTGAGAGCCTTTGCTCAGTAAACAAATTATTAGGGAAACAAATTCAGCAAGGATGATATTGTTGGGTAATTATATTGTTGCTAGCATTTATTGGAAGAAAAATCTTAAAATAGTTAAGTTGTGTCCTAAGGGGGTGATGTGGACGGAAGAGCCTAGGGCATTCGTCTAGCGGAGGAAAAGATTCTGGAAATGATGTGGGCCAACCACAACGAGGACGTTGTGTCCTAAGGGGGTGAATTGTAACATCCCATATTGAGACGGTGTTAAAAGAAATTGAATTACTACTCATATCACCAATGTGCACATTGTTTTTCGGAAGCCCAAAACTTGAGAACTCCAAAGTTAAGCGTGCTTGGCGTGGAACAATCTTGGGATGAGTGATCTTTTGGAAAATTTTTCTGGAAAGCATGCGAGTGAGGACAAAGCATTCTGGAAAACGTAAAGGTGGTCTGTGGGGCTAGTGATCAGCCTTAAGACCAATAATGTGACCAGGTGACGTCGTACCACCGCACCTCAGGTTCATCCAAGGGTGGGGGCCAGAAGTTACAAATGGTATCAAAGCAATCCTGCAAACGCGAGTATGCCTGTGGGCGGAAGAGTCCAGGGCATTCGTCTAACGAGGGTAAAGATTCTGGGAATGATGTGGGCCAACCACAATGATGACGTTTTGTCCTAATGGGGGGTGGATTGTAACACCCCATATTGAGACAGGGTTAAAAGGAATTGAATTTCTACCCATATCACCAATGTGCACATTGCTTTTCGGGAGCCCAGAACTTGAGAACTGTAAAGTTAAGCGTGTTTGGCTTGGAACAATTTTGGGATGGGTGACCTTCCGGGAAGTTTTTTCGAAAAGCATGCGAGTGAGGACAAAGCATGTTGGAAAGCGTAATGGTTGTCTATGGGATTAGTAGTGAGCCTTAAAAATGGTCATGTAATGAGTTAGCGCCCTGCCACCGCGCTTCGGGTTCATCCGGGGGCTGGGGCCGGACGTTACAAATATTGTTACGGCAAGTATTCCTCTAAAGATAGATTGTACACCTAATATCAATTATCTCATAAGAATAGGATTGCGTGAGTACGTGAGACTTTGAAAGCAGATTACAACAGCACGATATGTGGGTGAGGCTGCATGAGCTGATGAGGAGCTTGCGTGACCTAATTAGGTTTAGGTGCATACAAAATTATGTAGCCTGCCCTAGTATCCGCTGCAATAAATTTTCAACAACGGGCCGGATTTTAGTCCATTACTAATAAAATTTGAGAGCCAACCCTTTTTTGAGCCCACTGTTAAATTAAACAGAGTCTAATACTTTTGGCATTTACTTTTTTAACGGTTAGCTTCCAAAAATTTTTAGCAGCTACAAATTATGGGCTGGCTGCTAATAAGTCTTTTTAGTAGTTGGTCTAGCAGTGTTGGCTGCCAAATCCTGACTGTTAAAAGTTATTTTTCTTGTAGTGACACCTCTGACTAATTCATCTGATTATCCATCTTCTTCACCTGAACAAACAGTACAACTATTCCCATTTCTTCTACTAAAAAGAGAAAACATAGTGTTAATAATTTTGACATTAATTCCGACCATAATCTTCTAGTTGCTATTACTTTAAATGTGTATATACATTTTATTAGTGGTCTTATTATAGTTTGTCCATTTTGTTCTTTGACTAACTGGATGGTTGAAAAATCTACGGATACTTAAATAATCGCTCTACTTCGATTTAGCCTATATTGTTAACAGTGTAAAATTAAATTGCATCTTTCCCGACCAACCTCAGAACCATTGAAACATCTAATAGACAGAACCATTGAAACATCTCATAGATTCTTATGGTTGTTAATTGTCTAAACACCTTAGACAATATATACAAATTTACAACTAAATATTTATATTTATTTCAGAGAGTGGGAAAGTAGATCATACTGATTAAGACATGAACCTTACTATTTTCAAGATCAGCTATCAAACATATCATATATATATATATATAAAATAAATATAAGGTTGCGTTTGGTAAGAGTCATTTTTATTTTTTTTAATTAGAAAAATATAAATATAAAATGGTTAAATTTAAAAAAAAAATCGAAAAATAGATTTAAATCGTTTTTTCATCCCTGAATTATTTTGATCATGCGTTTTTAATTTCTTTTTATTTTTTAAAATAAAAAATAAAAAATCTACTAAGTAATTTTTTTTAAAAAATCAATTTTAAAAAAAGGGTTATTTCCAAAAACACCCCATTTTTTCAAACGTTTCACTTTGCGCACTTGGTTTTGAAAAGTTTTGGAAAACCACCCCCAAAATTAAAATTACTAGTGGTTTTGGTATTTTTGTGAGCGGTTTTGGTATTGCATGGGTAATTTTGATTTTAGGGAATTTCCGAATCTCCAAATTAAAACATATAGAATTTCAAAACCACTCATATAAAACCAAAACCGTTCACAAAAATACCAAAACCAGCAGTGGTTTTGATTTTGGGGTGATTTTTTAAAACTTTTTAAAATCGGGTGTTTAAAATGAAACGTTTAAAACAGTGGGGTATTTTTAGAAATAACCCTTTTAAAAATTAAATAAAAAATAACCCTTTAAGAAAAATGAAAATAGTACTTCCCAATCGGAACAAGGACAATACAAATGGCGACTCCTTTCTTATGTTATCACATTTATTTTGTTATTATTACCTTGTAGCCATACCCCGGCATCGCCGCCGTGGAATTTCACTTTGCTACTATTTATTCAATTAGGGATAAAACGTAGATTTTTCTTCAGTTAAAATACAATAACAATATTACTGTCGTGGAAGGAGAGTGGAAGCGTGGGAAATGGAGGCGGATGCAGGGTTAGCAGAACTGGAGCGACGCCAAAATCTAATTTTAGAACGAATATCGAAACTGGAGCAGACTTACCTGCCTCAGGAAGACGACGCGGCTGCCGTCTCTGTTGATATATCTCCTCCACAATCAACTTCCGATACTGAAATTCGCCTCTCTAACCTTCTTCGATCCAATGGCGTCAAAGACTTCGTTTTCAAGAAGGTTCCATCTGACTACTACGACTGGTCTCTCGAGTCCCGAAGAGACGTCCTCGCCGCCGCTTCCATTCATCATCTTTGCAAAAGCATTGTCTTGGTACGCCAATTCAACTAGTATCATTCTCTTACTCTGCTTTGGTATATCTTTAATTGCTGCATGTATTACTCATTAGTACAAGTTCAAAATGTTTAGAGATGTTACATTTACAAATTAGTGTTATGAATATGAATTGAATGGGTCAGAATTGACCATTGTTGTGTGCACTATAGACTGAGGCAATGCTGCCGTTTCTTACAATCAGCTATTGATAGGGCGTATTAGGAGTTGTTATACTGAGGGAATAAAATTGAAACTGATAGCTTGATGAAGTACTTTATAATCTTTGTTTTGGGAGAATTTCTTTTTCTAATCTGTCCTTTAAAGTTGCATCTACCAGGACCTGAGAGCCTTTGCCCAGTAAACAAATTGTTAGGGAAACAAATTTAGCAAGGATGATATTGTTGGGTAACTATATTGTTGCTAGCATTTATTGGAAGAATAATCTTAAAACAGTTAAGTCAAATGGCATAGACCATGACCAATGATGTTAAGTTCATCACATTCTTGGTGAATGAAAATAAGCTATAATATTTTTCCTAAACCTAACATTCGGTAGAGTGAATATGCTGATAAGTAGTTCACATGTCAATAATGCTAATATGATTTTTTGCTTTGTATTTGCTAACACTAATGACTGCATCTTAGGTAGTTCTTGAAGGTTACAATTTTATGCTAAATAATTCATCAATTATATGTAGTATCCATTTGCAGCTTTATGATATCCTCCTTCCTTTCGTACTCTGCCTTCGAATGACTTCTGATTCTGAAACAACAACAGAAACTATACAGTCTTTAGGTTGAAGAAACTGCACCGTGAACTCTAAGTTGTGAATTTATGTTTCCGATATACTGAGCTGCAATCCATTTATTTATCAGGTCAATACCCAAGCCCCATCCAATGTCACAGATTGTAGTGACCGCAACAATTCAAAGTATTATGTTGTTGTTGTGCAGGTATCTTCTTTGTTTCTACTGAACGAATATTGAATTTGATTCTCCAAGTATATTCATTTTGCTTGGCATTTCCTTTTAACAGTACACTGCACGATTTAATGCTGAAACTGTGAAAAACTTTCTGTACTCACTGAACAATGGCAAGATACCAAAAAAGAAATTCAACTGTAAGTCTCATTGACCTAACACTTTCTGTTATATGTAGGGGTATCAGGTATCGTGAATTTACCAATATATTGTGTGTTTGGGAGTGGTGAAATTCTCCCTCTAATGTTGTGATGATGTTGAGTTTTCCATCACCCATTAAGCAGGACATATAATGAGAAAGTGTGGTATTTATTCAGTTTCCCGGCACCAATTTCAAATTCTGTACAGAAATTTCAAATATTGTAATTGTCATATATTTATATATATATATATATATATATATATATATATATTCTAGCAAATGTGTGGGAACGCGAAGTGCTTTGATTTACAGTATTTAATTCAAATAACATATCCTAGGATTTTGCATTGATGCCAATGTACTCCAGAAGTTACATCAGCATTTCCCTTGTTTAAATTTGACACATATTTGTAGGTAGTTGCTAAATTCTCACTGGAAGGTAGTTGCTAAAATACACTTGTCAAAGACCAAAGAAGATGCCACTGTTATTTGTACAGTTGAAATGTTAATTATGTGAATGTTACAATTGTTATTTATAGTTTATCCACTATGGTGGCTGCTGTTAGATATTTTCAATTTAACTTTTCTCTACTAGGAAACAGTTGTCTATATGACTGAAGCTTTGTTAAGATTACATAGAAACCTATGATATTATCATGAGTGCTCCAAAACATATAGATGTTAATCATTATTGCAAATGCTTAGGTAACTATATAAATTTTTGAATCATGCTCCAAAATTTAGTTTTCCTGTAAACCAGTACAAACTTTCATATATGTGGCATGTTTAATAATCAATGTTGAGGTTCTGTTATTTACTTTTTTAGGGTGGTGCTTATATGATTTTTGGTTTTGAAAAGTATTAAGAGTTAATAAATATTAAATTATTAATCTTGCAGTGAGGCTTGCCCCAGAGGAGATATCTAAAAACTTGACTGGATTCGAGCACAATGGAGTAACATGTATTGGCATGAAAACAGACATTCCGGTAATATTCTTTCTAGTTATTTTTATGAAGAAATTAAACTTTAATAGACATACATTTTCCATAACTGTAATTAAGACTATTGCTTACCATTTCTATTGCTTTTTCTGTTGTTAGCTCACAAACTATTTTTTGTTGCCTAGATTTCATAGTTGATGTTTAAACCAAGTTAGCAATACTGTAAATCTTAGTGCCATTATGAAAGAAAAAAGTCTAAAAATATTGGTCCACAAATTTTGTACTTACTTTTATATGGCCCTTTTCGAATTTCCACTTAAGACATGTTTCTTGGACCATACAACTTCAGTGTCTTGTCTTGCCACATGAAGCACTTAAGCTGCTAGGTTGTAATTGGTTGGCTTCATCCCCATTTCTATCTTCTTCCCTGCTTGTGGCAATGTGGCTGCTTTTATGCTTCATGTTGAATTTGGTGAGAAATATTTATGTCCAACATGAGTGTAAGCAATGGTTTTTTTGTGGAAACTGGAAATTCTTCCATTTTTATATGCCAGCTGTTGAGTTGGTCCACTCTTCCCAAATGCTGCTCCTGTCAAAATTCTAGTCCTAAGGGTAAATATAGGTCTTCATTTATGAAATTCTAGATTGTCCTACTGGAGTGAGGGTCAAGATCAATGACGGAAATGGTCATCTGTAACATTGAAAATCTAGGTTATGCCCTTAAAAGAACTGAATGAGAGAAGAACGTTTGTTTGTTGCATGATCAAACTGTCATAGTCTAAAATGCATCCTTAACGTTGTGATTAATTTAGATCATAAACAAGTATTGGTTGATTTCAGGTGATCTTGGATGAAGCAATTGTAAAACTTGACCCTGATTTCTTCTGGTTGGGTGGTGGAGAAATTGATCTCAAGTTGGGAATCAAGACACCCAAATTTATTGAATTTGTCAAACCATTTATTGTCAGTTGTAGTTGAGATGCCTAATGATTCAATGGCAAAAACTCCAACTTAGCTGATTTTTATTAACCAGTGAACATGCCAGATATGTGGAGGGATGTCATTTTCCACAGCAATCTGCTGAAGATCAGGTTTTTGCCTATGCAAATTAATAGAAAGGGAAATATATATATATATATATATATATATATATATATATTCCAAATACAATCAAACTTGGTAGCTTACTGGTGGTTGTGTGGATGACAGTGAAAAATGGCATCTGATGAAGACTGAGATCTTGCAGCTCTGCCTTGCATTTAAGCAGGAAGGTCTTCAGATATGATTAGGATTATGATTAATCATATGTAAGCATTATGAACAAATTTTAGCATACACATAATTGTGGAACACTGCTAATTGCTATTTTTAAATTTTTTTTTTTTTTTTTTCATATTCCATGATGGCAAGAATGTTCTCATACTAGCAATAGCAATCCAATGGTAGAAGAGCAGAATTGGTTAATATTAGCTTCGAAATTCATAAGCAACCAGAAGACAGGACTTGACATCCTAGGGTAAGAATATCTCAGAGTAGCTGGAAATCAATTGATGAGATCATAAGATAAAAAGCAGGCGATATACCCTTAGAGATTATTTTCTTCATGAGCAAGAAATACAAATAGAAAGCATGGAACTAAACTGAACGGGCCTTGCTTCTAGACAAAAGCTTCATATAAAATGTCCACTATAACATCAGCATAGAGGGGTTTTATGGTTTTTCATTGTGGATAGGTGGTTTTCGATGGGGTTGTGCATAATCCATGACAACGACGTCGTTTTCTTCAGAATCTACGGATTCATTCATCGATCGTCCTTGGCTGCTATTCAGTGCCTGTACAGTCCAACACATCTAGTAACACCGTTATCTTGCACTTTATCTATATATTTCATTATTTCTGATGTTAATCTTGCACTTGAAGAACCATCCAAAGTGTTTACAGAAGCTAAGAGGAGAAACTAACCTGATGATAAGTATTTACATTTTCTTTGTCAGGAGAAGCTTTTACGATCTTGTTACCTGTAAATCATACATCATCAGTTACAAAAATTCTAAAACTATCGTGCAACATATAATTTCCGGTTTTGTGATCCCATCTAAAATATTTTAAACTAGATCTTAAAGAGAGAACAAAAATAAGGGTTTAGCAGGGCAGAACCTGAAGTAGAAGTTTCTTCTACAAAGACAAGCTTTGATTCTTCATGCTTCATAGTTCCATCAGCTGCATCAACGTCCTATAACAAATCCAATGATCTTAGACCCTACTCATATGGTTCAACTAATAAAAACATGCTACAAAAATTAAGCAAAAGCTGGTTTAATAATTAACCTTGGTAAAGAGATGAGCTAGTTTGGCAGTGCGAGCATTGCATGCATGCATATAGACACATAATAATAACAAGAGAAAATGCAAGAATGCAGACATTGTAGAAATAAAGAAAGAAGAAAAATGTTGAAGTTGAATTGAGTTTGTAAGTAAGTATATGTAGAGGAAAAAGAAAGGCATTAAATGCAGGTATATTAAGAGAACATGGAGGTGTTCCGGTGATGAAGCATGAAAACGAAATTGAAGATATTGAGAGGGGCCTCCTCTGTTCCCTTTTTTCTTCACTTTTCAATACATAAAAAGACATTACACTGCTTCATTGGGAACATGTATATGCATGCAACTAAGGATTTCAACCTTTATTTATTAATTTAGATATGATATACAAGGGTAAATTAAATGTGATGAGAATAAGTAAAAAGGAAAGGAAGGACCTACCCATGTGTATAGATAGAGAAATGAAGTCCATTATACTATCCCTTGTCTTGTGGTAGTAATGTTTGTTTGAAATCATAATTAGATCGAAGTGAAAAGAACAAGTTAAGTTACAGACAATAACTCCGGTTGATATGGGGTTTCTATTCTAAGCTTAAAAGCAGTTGTGTTTAATGGGTGTTGTCTCATGTTTGAACAAGCCGGATCCATATGTTTAGCTTAAAAGCAACTCATTTAGAACTCTCGAGTCTTGATAACTGAGTCCTCCATCCAATCCAACCCAACAGGTAAAAAAAACACCATGTTTGGTTCTATGTATGTGTAGACTGAAAATATAAAAAATAGAAGAATGGAGGGAGGAGAGACAAAGGTACATGGCCAAGTGTTGGTTGTTAATAGAGGGACATGGAACCCCACAAGCACCATGGTTGCCACGTGGCATGTTGTTTATTTGGCATACCATTCACTTCTTCAACGATTGGAGTGGAGTGATTGCAGTAGCAACAGAGATGGAGAGTGAACATTTGTTTACATTTGTTTGACCGGTACACTGTGAAAATGACAACAGCAATAGACATGTGCTTGCTACTGTTTTGGTGTAAAAGCCACCACCTTATAAATTTATTTACTTGCAAGCTTCTTTTATAGCATTCTTTTTGAAATGCAACATGATAATTAATATATATTTAAATGTGTTGAACTATATGTAATGTAATTGCATGTAATAATTTTCATTTTGATGCAAATTCAGGCATCAAGTTTTCAACGAAGCATAATCCTTCCTCCTCTCCTCTTCTTTCCTCTTCTTTCCTTCTTCTTCTTTTTATTTTTACTTTTATTTTTATTTTTATTTATTTTTATTTTTTATTTTTTTTAAACTCGAGAACTCATTTTAATAACCAATAGAGACACTACTAGAAAAAAAGGTAATTGCAGATGCTAATGTTAGCTGTTAATAACTGTTAGCAGCTGACATTAGCAGCTGTAAAACCAGCTGAGGAAAGGGGAGCGGTTAAAAGTCAAACTATTGGAAGCATATTTTGCCAGCTGTTAATAACTTTTAGCAGCGGACAATGTCAGCTGCCAATACATATTCAGTTTTAAAAAATAATAATAAAATCTATATATAGTTAATATTATTTTATATTATAATTATTATTACAAATATTAATTACTACAATACAATATATATTTATTAAAAAATAAAATAATACATTTAAATACAAACAATTAAATCCACAAAAACTCATTAAATTTATTGAACATAATGTAATAATCAAACATTTGCATAATCTAATACAAAATTAACTTCTCTTCTAACTTCAAGCTCTCCTCTTCTACCCCATCTTCAATTACAAAATTTTCAACCTACATACATTATTTACACAATTAAATATATAATATTTATAATATAAATTTAGCTAAAACATTTGATTATATATACAAGTTATTAAAAATTAATACAAGTATTTATAAACTAACTTGAAAAAATAAAAGAAATATAATAAAATAAAATAAAAATTACCTCAATTTTATGAATGGAGTAAGCTAAGTTGTCTTGAAAATAGATTAATATTCATTCTAAACATTTTAGAATGAGGAGGAGGAATAGAGAAGGTTGATAATTGTAAGAGGAAGAGAGAAGACTAAGAGTTGAAAGAGGAAGAGAGAAGATTAAGAGTTGAAAAATAGAATTTAAGAGAAAATGAGAGTCAAGTTGTCTTCAAATAGATTTTTATTTTTTTGGTAGCTGCTCATGCTAGCTGCCAAAAGTTTTATTAGCAGCTGGCAGCTGCTAAAAGTTATTAATAGCTGGCATTGTCAGCTGCTAAATGTTATTAGTAGCCGGCACCAACTAAGCTAGCTGTCAAAAATTTTAAAATGGGCGGGAATTATCCCGCCAATTGAAAATATATGCAGCTGTCCATTTTGAGCCAGCTGCCAAAAGTTATTGGCAGCTAACCTTAAATGGGCCAGCTGCCAAATAAATAAAATTTACAAAAGAATTGGCAGCTGGCCTTTAAAATGTCAGCTGCCAAAAGTTATTGGGAGCTGGCCTGAAATGGGTCAGCTGCCAAAAATGTAAATAATAAAAGAATTGGCAGCTAGCCTTTAAAATTCCAGCTGCCAAAAGTTATTGGAAGCTGGCAAAAAAGAGCCAGCTGCCAATTAGTAGCTGTTAAAAGTCATATTTGTTGTAGTGAGAAGCGTGTATTGAAAAGTAATTTTCTGTTATTCACCGAAGGTTATGCTAATACATCTTATTCACCAAAGATTATGCTAATACATTTTATGTACACATAACTATCTCTAATTAACATTTACAAAATTACTGATATATCCTAACTAAAACCTGATAAATACAACTTTATTCTTGATGTTTATTATACGGACGTGTCCGGAAGATAGGACTAATTTTCTTTGATTTGTCAATGGTTTTGTTTTGACTCCCCTGCCGAATATTTAATGTTGCATCTGAGATATACGTGTTCATTAAGCTTTGATGTATATGTCTAGTGGATCAAATTATCACGTATATTTACGTCACCTTCAAGTTGAGCTTGGAGTTAAGGGAACTAAGCCCAACTTGAACAACAAGAATTTGAAGGTTGGATAAGCAAGAGATTTTGTGAGCAAATTTGTAGGTTGAAGAGAAGTTGGAACATGTAAAAGCTCAATGAAACCTGCTTTATATTCATTTCTAACGACATGACAATCGATGTCAGGTGTTTAGTGCGCTCATGGAACACGGGGTTTGCTGTGATGTACAGGGCTTCATGCGAATCATAACACAGTTTGATGGGAACTTAGATAGTAATCTTCAGATCATTAAGCAATTAGCTGATCCATTTTACTTGCTAAGGCTCTATATTCAGCCTTAGTTGAACTTCTAGATACCATGAATTGTTTCTTGGTCTTCCAAGAAATTCGAGATGATCCAAAAAAATGCAATAACTAGTTAAAGACCTTATTAAATCTGTACAGCTTGCCCAAGTCCGCATCGCTGAAAGTTTTTATTAATAATGATTGATTTGCTGAATATAAGAAACCAAGATGTGAAGTTCCTTTTAAATATCTCAAAACATGAACAACAACATGCCAATGTAAACTTGAAGGTTTACTCATAAATTGACTCAAAGTTTTCCTAGCATGAGTGATGTCTAGTCTGGTAAATTCAAGGTATAACAGCCTTCCTATAATCCTTCAATATAGAGCAGGTGTTGATAAAAAAAAAATTCAGTATTAAATGAGGACAACTTATAACCTGGAGTTAGGGGTATCTGTACAGGCTTGCAGTTAGAGAATCCAACATCATTTATTAAATCATTGATGTATTTATGTTGACTAATAAACATTCCCTCCTTGAATCTTGCATTTTCCAATCCAAGGTAATATTTCACTGCTATAAGGTTATTAATGGTGAACACCTGATGAAGAGATTGTTTTACTGCATATCAATGTCATCCATGTTTGATCCCATTATTAGAAAGTCATCCTCATAAACTAAAAGAGCCATGAATGAATCATCAATCTTTCTAATGAATAGGCAATGATCATGTGAAGATTGAACAAAACCGTATAACACTAGATGGTTTGTCAACTCATAATTCCACTCTCTACTGGCTTATTTAAGTCCATAGAGTGATCTGTTGAGTTTACGGACTTTGTTAGGAGATGCATCATAACCATCAGGAATTCTCATATATACTTCCTCTTTTAAATGCCCGTGGAGAAAGGTATTATTAATGTCTAATTGTTCAATTGGCCAATTTTTTGATGACGCAATAACAACCTCACTGTCATAACCTTAGCAACAGGTGAAAATGAATAAAAGTAATCCATCCCTGCAACTTGAGTATATCCCTTAGTAACCAACCTATAGATCCATCTAATTTTAACTTGACCTTATAGATCCATTTACAGCCAATAGGTTTCTTACCAGATGATTAGGTGCATATTATGCATTTTTTTTGTGTTTACTTCTCTATTTATTTTTGGACTAAGTTGAAGGATTTGATACTTAATTGTTTTATTTTATGATTTTGTGCAGAATGAAGATGATTTTGTAATTTAAAGGAGATCTGAGGGCTAAAAGGACAATTTTACAAGGAAAGGATATTAAAGACTAAGTCAAAATTCAAGTTCAACAACATTGTTAATTTTTTATTCAAATTTATTAATTTAGATTTTTTTTAGGATTTTGATTTTTAAACTTCAGTTATGAGATGTGAATAATTATATAAGTTTTGAGAGAGAAACAACAAAGGTTAGACTTTCTATTTCTCTGTATTTCTTTTCATTCTCTGTATTTCTTTTCACTTTCTATTCTTTAATTTTGTACATTCTTTTTAATTCAATAATGATGTTAGCTGCGCTGGCAGCTAGCTAAATTCCCTTAATCCAGTAAAAGTAGTATTTTCCATTTATACGTGTGTTTATATAATTCAGTATTTATGTGTTCTCTGTGTTTCTTGGTTTGGGTTGAATGTATTAGTCTGTTTGATTAATTGATGTCTGAAGTTGATTGATTAGATAGGTTAGTACTCCGTTAGTTAATGAGATTAAATCCGTAATTGCTTAATTGAATTAACGTAAGTAGCAATCAGTGTGATACGTTATGTCGTACTGTGAGAATATTATGATCATAACTAAATGAACGCGCTGAGTTGTTATGGGTACGAGTCTTTCTAATTCTTAATACAATATGCGGTTGAACCTATCCGGCACTTGTCGGGGTTACTGACACTACAAGAAAAAGGGGTATTGGTAGCTGCTAATGTCAGCTGCCAATAAGTATTAACAGCTGACATTAGCAGCTGCAAAATCAGCTGAGAAAAGGGGAGCTGTTAAAAGTTAGATTATTGGCAGCTGATTCTTGCCAACTGCTGATAACTTTTGACATCGAACATTGCTAGCTGTGAAAAGTTATTAACAACTGTTAAAGTCAGATGCCAATATGTATTTATTTTTCAAAAAAAAAAAATATTTATATAATTAATATTATTTATGAAATAACAAATAATAATATTATTACAAATATTAATCACTACATACAATATAAATTTATAAAAATAAAGCAATACATTTAATTATAAACAATTAAATCCATATTTACACTAATACTAATTCATCAAATTTCAAATTTAAAAATGTTGAACATATTGTAACAATCAAACACTTTGCATAAAAGTAATGCATATTTACAAAATTTACTTCTATCTTTACTTCAAGAAGACCTTTTCCATTCCATCTTCACGAACAAAATTTCCACCCTACATATACCATTAAAAAAAATTAAACATGATAATACTTACAACATTAATCAAATTTTACAATACTTTAAATAATATATTCTACATGCAAGTAATTAAAAATCAATAAAATAAAAAAAAATTACCTTAAAAGTTGAACAATCCATGTCAAAAGTGGTAAAGACTCAAATTTTAGTGTCAATATTGGTGAAAATAAGATTGAAATCCATATTAACTTTTAGAATGAAGAATAAGAGAAGGAGAGATATGAGAGAAAGAGAAGATTAAGAGTTGAAAGAAAAATTGAAGAGTAAATGAATGTCAAGTTTGTCTTAAAATAGACTTTTGTTTGTATTGGCAACTGGCAATGTTAGTTGCTAAAAGTTATTAGCAGCTGGCAATGTCAGCTGCCAAAAGTAATTAGCAGCTGGCCATGCTAGCTGCCAAAAGTTATAAGCAACCAACACCAACTAGGCTGGCTGCCAAAAGTTTTGAATTAGGCGGGAATTATCCCGCCAATTGAAAATAAAGACAGCTAACTATTTTGGCCAGCTGCTAAAAGTTATTGACAGCTGACCTAAAATGAGCCAGCTGCTAAAAGTATAAAATTTACAAAAGAATTGGCAGCTGACCTTTAAAATATCAGCTGCCAAAAGTTTTTGGCAGCTGACCTTTAAAATACCAGCTGCCAAAAGTTTTTGGCAGCTGACCTAAAATGAGTCAGCTGCCAAAAATCTAAATATTAAAAGAATTGGCAGCTGGCCTTTAAAATGCCAGCTGCCAAAAGTTATAGACAGCTGGCAAAAAATGGGCCAGCTGCTAATAGTAGCTGTTAAAAGTATAATTTCTTGTAGTGTGATAGATTAGGGGCTGGTTAGTAGGCGCCGAGTTCGATCAGTCTAATAAGTTAGGAAAGATTGGTTGTTAGGGCGCTGAGTTGACAACTATAACCGTATCTACTGAGTTAATATAATTTATTATTAGTTTTGATGATCAAATATAAATGGATAGATTTGCTTTGCCGGATTATTTTTATCAGCCGACTGTAGTTTAGATTATTTATTTTGCTCTTATTTTGTTATCAAAATCCCCTATTATTTATTTTATTTGTTAATCTGGTCACAAGCAAAATTGATATTAATCATTCGTTCTCTATGGAATCGACCCTACTTGCCTATACTACTATTTGCGGAATAAATATTATTTTTGACGATTTTGACACCTTTCAAATTTTGGCGTCGTTGCCGAGGAACGATTACAATTAATTTTGTTTTTATATATGACCAGATCTAATAGCCATGCCTTACTTTTACCCCTAGTGTCAGATCAAAACACGTATTTTGAAGATGTTTGACACAGTAATAAGACAATGATGACTATCAGAACTAGGCCTAACGACAAATGAGGTAATTGATCATTCTAATCATATTTAAGAATTAATTGTTGCATTATATCAACTAGTTGTTAGGTGAAGTTCAACAGTCATGTCCACAGGCAAGCTTTGTAGTATTTGTGATGTATTTGGACACCCTACTGAAGCATGTTCTATGGTAATATTATACACCGATGCAACTTAATGTAGCAGAGTTTTACAAAGAGCAAAGAAGATATGATCTCTACTACAACACATATGGTGAAGGATGGATGAATTATCCTAATCTGGGATATGGGTCAATGGACTATCAATTAAATAAACCAATTCCTCAATATCAGAATGATCAACATTCAGGTAACTCTTTAACTAATATTATTGAGGAAATAGCAACTAACATGCTTCTATTTCAATGGTAGACGAATATCAGCATCCAAAATCTGGAGAAGCAAATGAGTCAACTTGCAACTAATGTGAAAAAGCTACAGTCATAGGTAGAACCTCAATCACATATTAAGATCAATTCCGAAATCATCGATGTAGTGACGTTAATGAGTGTGAAATAGCAACCAGACATCAATTATAGGGAAGGATTGTGCCCATGATCAATGGTCACAGAAAGAAACCCTAGGATTAGATTAGCAAGGTTGTGCCCACGACCAAAGGTCTCAAGAAGAGAAAAAAATAGTGAAATCTGTTTATGTTGTCCAGCAAACATCTAAGGAGCCAAACATCCCTAAAATTAAACCAATATTTCTAAGAATAATTGAAGAGATTAAGAGGGGCAAAAGAAAAAGATAGTTTCGAAACTTTCAACAAGGTTGAGGATGAAGGAATCGAATCATTGCATGAACAGGACATGTACTGACAGGAAGAGGTCAATCACTAGACTAAGATGGTTTCGGGCAAAACCTTCTAGGACCTGATCGAAGGCCTCTTCGGCCGAAACCTTATGGCCGAAAGAGATTTCGACCGTAATTAACTTGGTCTTGGGCATGGCCCATTTTGCCCTTATAATGCATAGAACTTCGAACCTCTAACTTTTCGGTCACCACAACTTCACCTCTAACCTTCAAAGGCCCTAGGTTGTTTTTCCACCATAGTTGTCTGTGGAATCGATCTTGTTTACTACAAATTTAGATTATTTGTGTTACATGTTCATTTAAATATTGACGAACTCGGCATCCGTCATTTTTCTAAAGGATCTCACAATGGTACAATATCATGAAAGCTCATTTTATGAAATTGAAACTTTAAAAATTTTATTTTTAAAATGCCAATAAACATTGAATCATAACTATAAATTAAAGTTTAGTAAACTCATACTCTGGAAATTTTCCCTAATTTTGTTTGACGGTGTTATTTTATTTTTCCATAAAAAATTTAAATATAAATTATATATTCTTTAATTTTATATAGGTATAGGAATATGTTTATTGGCAGAGCCAGTGTCATAGTCCAGAACCGAATCCCGGGAAGGGTAACTGTTGCTGTAACCGTAACCATATCTATTCATGGTCTTCCTAGTAAAAAACTTTTTCTAGATTTAGTAAAAGACTTTTTTATGATCTATAGAGAATTATATATTAATATTTTTTATACATTTTGATCCATTTATTTAAATTAAAATTTACCATTTAATAAATAAATAAGAGGGAAGAGGAAAAATGATTCCTAAACATAAACATTTTGTGATTAAATAAAAAATTCTCTTTAAAAAAAGAAATCTCTGCCTCTCTCTAAAAATACCTGAAAATTCCTTTTGACATCTGGGAGGAGATTTCTAATCCCTCCGACTGGTCTCTCTCTTTTTAGTTTCTGCTTTTCTACTCTGTTTTCGGTTTCCGACTTCGGTTGTTCTGATTGATTAAAGAATATCTTTTCTTTCTTCATGAAGATTTTTTGGTTCTTCCTCCGTGTAGATGTGGCGGTTTTCAGTTTTCTATCTGGATTTAGATGGTAGATCTAGTGTTTTCTCTGCATCTCCACCCCTACTTTGAGATCGGAGTTGGATAATTCTTTAATTTGCATAGGTTATTGTTAGGATGTCTATTCTAGTTGTGATATTTCAAGATTGTTGGATGACATCACAAATTAGTTTCAAACCAGTGTGGACCAGTCAAGACCAGGAATTCGCTCGCGTTTCAAACCTTTTATTAGATGTGTATGGCTAGATCCAATCAACCTTTGTTGGTTATGGATAAACAACACATCGTGCTTAAACATTTTATAATTTTAACTATTTTAGATTAGATTCTCTGTCTGTTAAATTCTAATTTTCTGTATGCTGGGTGTAGTTTTGTGTTAGTTTGTATTGTATGGTGTGCAACAACATAACACAATTTGACACAATATTGCACAAAGATGTGTTGTGCGGTGTAACTTTTATTTATATTTATATAACGGACTCCGAATTTAAAAATATATATAATAATTATTTATTTATTAATCATAAAAAGTTATTTTGATTAAATTTATGTAAAATACTCAAAGGTATTAGAGCATTTTCAGTAGCATGTGAATTAAGAATTCTCCACAACCATATTAGCGACGTTGAGAATTTTTTTAAAATTGATCTCCAGTAGTTGATTCTATTTCCAATGTGAAGCTGACGTGACATATTTTATTATTCAAACTTGTGAACTTCAGTTGCTATTTGTGGAGGGTCAAATCCACAACCAACTAATCTAAATAAATATTATTATTTTATTTTATTAAATTAATCTTATCATCCCTCTTTTTTTTTGCGGTAGAGATTTAATTTAATTAAAATTTTAATAATTATAAAAATAGAAAAAATATATTAGACGGTAACTACTGCATCACTATTTTAAATAAATGTTGTCTATTTCTAAATATTAAGCCACATCATTATTGCGTCCTCTATTTTTCACGGCCACATCATTTTAAGTACACATTCTATTGGAGATATTATGGTTCCCTAAAAAATAAATCTTAAAAAACTCGTTTTGGGAGTTCCTAATTATTATTGGGACAAAAAAAATCATGTACTCCAACCGTCCCAATAAATCACTTTCTAAGTATTTTAAATTTTGTCACGTCATCCAATTGGGCCCACCTATTACCGATTCAATTAAATCACTCTTGTACTCCAACCCTCCCACTGTATATTGTCAATTCAAAACTTAAAAAACAGAATATTCAGAAAATAAAACTGGATGAAAATCCATGCGAGTTCAACCTCATAATCAATGAAATAACATCATGATAATGATTCTTTCGAATGAGAGCATTAATCAAAGGAGTGAATGAATACATACGAGGGGTTTTCATACTCAGCAAGCGATCAAAGTGGAAATGAGCTTCGTGCTGAGAGAGGTTACGTGGTCTACACTTGTCTTTGAGGGATTTCTGAGTTAGGGTTATTTCTGTTTCGAGGCGGCGGCGTCGACAGGTTGCTCCGAGACGGGGTCGAGGGATAACTCTAGAGTGAAAATAGTGCGGTTTGTAGAAGATTTGGCAGAAAAAAGAGCACGCCAAGAGAAATCCACGCGGGGAAAATCGGATAGATAATGCCTAAAAGGGAGACAAATATAGTGATGATTAAGGGAGTTTTTGAGTACGCCTAAATATTAGAAGTGAGATTCAAAACGATTGTAATATGATTTTCTCTAATAATGTCCTATATTAAAATTTAGGATTGTTTGTAGGGAACAATTGAAAATACTCTTAAAATACACATTTTATTGGAAATGCTCTTAGAATAGCAACATTGCCACCCCTAAAATGGTATAGATACCCCTATTCTCATTTATCTTTTTTAACATACCAATAATAACCTAATCATTTATTACCATATAATATTTATTACAAAGTAACAAAAAAAAAAAGTTAAAAACTGATATATTGAAAGATGTTATTATCAACACTGATTGAAGTGTTCATACAAAATATTGAGGTGGCATTATTAACCCTCAGGATATCATTATTCTCTTGATCTTAGCCCATTCAAGAAGCCTGTTCCAACCACTTTATATCGACCCAGCCCATTCCCGAAAATAATCAGATTTTGAAGGAGAAAAAAAAATGATAAAGCTATGAGTCAGTATCACCGTCGGTCTTATCAAATTCATAGATCATTACATGAAAATGATAGAATTCCACTACGCTATCGTGGAAAAGTGTAGAAGTGGCGCACTCAAAATCTCGTGAGCATAAGAGGCGTGCCTTATCATACATCTTCTGATATCAGTGTGAAATGAGTATAATCTTCAACCACAACCAAATTATATTATTAAACCGTCTCCAGTTACTAGATATATAGGGCATTTCTTTCAGATTTTAGCAAGTATTCCATAGCAGACAATAATTAAAATCGACAAACATATAATTTCACGTCTGAAAAGGCTTTGGAGTTCTATTCTATATACAATATGTAAACTGTACATATTGTCAAAGGCCATTAAATATTAAATATGCAAGATATTGAAATTGCGAGAAAGATGCGAGGAAGATAAGTTTGATTGAAATTATATGTAGCGAGGCAGAGAGACCAGAGCAATTACGCTGAGGCTACTGTTGGATCTCGCAACCAAATGTGTTCTCTCCACTGTAAGTCACGTAGAGAAAGCCATCTTCATCCTTTTTCTCTTCATATATAGCAGACATAATGGCACCTGAGAAATCCAAGCAAATATGAATGAGAATGTGTTACATAAGCAATGAGAGAAGAGTAGAGTACCAACTTGATTAGATTGTAAGTTTACCTGTTGGCGGAAGCACATTATCTACAAATATGAATATTGCCTTTTCAGCACTTAGTTTGATCCTTTTGCGGATGACATACACAAATTGTCCTACAGTCAAGTCAGCTGGAACAAGGTATCTGTAATTTTAAGAATAACAATGAGAAAACTTTTACATCGGTGAAGGAAGTTAGAGAAATAGTTATGTTAAATATAAGTATAATATAAGAATAACAATCATACACCAATCATCAATAACTCACCATAATTAGAAACAATGGAGTAGAGGAAATTAAAATGAATTAGAAACAACGGAGTAGAGGAAATTAAAATGAAGAAGGTAAAAGTCAAGTAGCTGTCGTGATTGTGTGGCTAAACATGTCATGTGGTTGGTTTACAGATTATAGACCAAACAAGGATGGTGACATATGATTACATGTAACAACCTAGCAAACTCTATGTGGAATGGTCGACCACGGATCACATAAGATCACAAAAACAGTAGAGCAGAGTTCATTCCAGACTATATAGAATTACGATATTCAGGCCCAACAAACATTTCATGTGATTCTATAATGTGTGCCCAAGAATGAGAACTTTTACATATATTAAGAATTACAGACTAGGAGCATCAGTTCAATCTTTGATCCAGATTTAGAAACTTGCATCCTTAATAACTATACCAAAATCAACATTGATACAGAATTAATACACATGCATGCTTAACAACAATATCAAAATCAGATTTTTTATTTATTTTAATCTGTAGTAAATTATATTGGAGTCACAGCAAAAAAAATGGAGTGAAAGGGAAAAAAAATAACAGAGTGATCACAAAAAGTTATAGATGCTTACTTTTTCTTATCTATATTGGGTATATCACTTCTCTCTGTCTTCTCCACAATCACCTGCGAATTAGAAAAGGAAAAAAATAATAATAATAACATGCTCAGTTTCAATTCCATAACAAAATTAATAATTCTTATGAGCAATCAATTTATGCAAATCATTCTCATTGTATCCTGATACATGAGTCAACAATCAACAACACCAACATACACCACAACATGCACAGAGAAAAGAAAAAGAACATTCAGTGTGAAACGCAAAGGAAGAGAGAAAACCCAAAAACTAAAAAGAGATCCACAGTGCCAACTAGTTAGAAACTTGACCTGAATTCATTACAGTGGACTGACTATTCTAATAAGAATAAGACTCAATACAAAGTTTTCCACCATGGTAAACAAATACACAAATACATGCATATGTTTCAAGTAATGCTTCACAAAGCCACTGTAACTCAAGTTGCAGCACATACAGCCAATTAAAATATAGTTAGACAAAGTCAACTGGATATAGATTAAACATATTAAACATCAAAGACCCATAACAAACAGATATTGAACAGTAGAGCAGCTTCTCACCGGAATCCTATCAGGGTACTTCTCTCTAATTCTAGCAGCCTCAGCTTGTCTCTTCTCTGAAAATAATAATAATAACAACAAGAACAATCAAACCATAAACCAAACCATAAAACACAGTTTGTAAATTCAATCCAATCAATCATCTTCTTCAATCAAAAACAAAACAAACACAATTACCAAGATCATGCTCCTGCTTGAAGTAACTCTTTGCCATTCTTACTAAAACCACAAAATCAAAATAAAAAACAATCAGTACAAAATCACAAAACTTAAAACCCTATACCACCGCTAAAAATAGAAACAACACAAATAACACCGCAATTCAATCAACAGTTCATAATCATCAATAAATAAAACGAACGATCGATTATCAAAAAGCGAAAGCGAAACCTGAAGGAGCAGAAGAAAAGATAGAAAGAAGCTTTAAGCGATGAAAAGTCCTTTGAGATCGTTGTTTCGGTACGGATAAAATAATAGAAGAGGAGGAGAAGACTTGCCTTGCTTGTTCACTTATTTATATGATATCTTATACGAATACGAATTGTTTTCAATTTCAATTGCTTTTATTTTATACATACACGGCAACTCCAATATTTTTGGTCTAGTATTTGATAATATTAATGATTAACGCCTACGTGGCCACATCCTATTCTTGGTCATCAATCAATTATACTCTTTATTGGATTGGGCTGGAAATTGTAAACTGGCTCATGAACTCTCTTCATGGGCCTCCAAATTTGGGTCACTCATCCACAATCATGGTAGTACGGGATGTGGGATCCTTGATACAGCAGACTTTTGCCTGAAACCAGACAAAACAGAAGTACTGGTGATGCTAGAAGTTTGTTTTGACTGTCGTAAAGGAAAATTGAAGATTGATGAATCGTATTTGTTTTGTGTTAGTGGGAGTGGGGCAAAGAAGAGTAAAGTTATGTCACATTCAAAATAATCTAATAAGAGTTATGTTAGGGCTTCACATGGGCTGGTCCGCCTACAAATAAAACCAAACCCTTTTGTTTCTTGACATGTCCATGTCATGGTTACTCTCCCTCACAACTACCAAACCAAACCAAACCATCTACCATTATCCTATTTTTCTATTAACTCTTCAATTTTTGTTGTCTTCTCACATTATAACTTTAGATTTCTCTTCATGTGCAAACCACCCCTAATAAGCAAGCCAAGCTTTATCTAAACTGGAGAGAAAATATGTCAATTTGGAGTAGTAAAACCCTAATTTGGATTAATTTAAATGGTAATATCGCCGCCATTTATAGCTAGTTTTTACTCGAAATTAATAAAAATTATTGACCAGCGTGGACCCACGCGCGGATGTGGTCCCTGTGTATCTAGTATAGTTATAGAAGGTTTGCATTCTTATCGATTGGCGCGTGTTGTGTAATCTACTTGAAGAGCGTGCTTTGTGGGGGACTCTTTTTCTTTTAGTGGGGACCTTATTTTTTATTTTTTATTTTTATTTTCCTTTTTCCCTCACCTTTTCTTTCCTTATTTTATCACCTCTTTTTAAAGATTTCACTCATTTGTTATTGGATGAATCAATTTTATCGCCTGTGATGAAGTTGGAAATGGTCGTAGTTTTGTTAAATCATTTCAATGAAAATTGAATAATAACGTGAAAAATCCGATGAGTACAAAGGTGCGGTATACAAGAAAAGCAAAAGCTGAGCAAGATCTCACCTTTGTCTTCTCCAATTTCAACAAAAATGATCACGTTATAGTTTTTTCAAAGAGACTATAATTACACGCATTAGACAATTCAATTCATCCAAATCATAGGCTGAGTAAGCAAGCACACTACATACACTAACCTTGGTCAAACGAAACAGAAAACTTTTCTCAATTTATGAAGCTGATAACTACCTTTGAAATGAAAGCAAATCAATCAATCATCAGGTCGAGCAAAAGTTTAGATGATTGTGTGAGGTGTGCAAGGGCAAAATGGGAAAAAGAAAAGGAAGCCGAGTCAGCTTTATAGTTGATAGATCTCTCCAGGCTAGATGTATTGAGGTTGAGGAGGACTTGCATTTATGACCCGACCCGACTCAACTCAACTCAACTCATCTCATCAGCTCATCTAATCTAATCTCATGTGTACGTACGAATCCAACAGCCAGCCATGGCTTCTCTGAATATAAAACAAAACTAGCTTATGTTGTGTGAGACAGTGAGCAAGCTTTGACCGTGAAACTTTGCATAATTTTACCAACCTGTCACACTGTGTTTCTGTCTGTGGGTGAGTACGGGAGGGACTGCAGCGTAATTTTCAATCTAACATAAACATTTTTACAAAATGACGTTTTTACCCCTTTAATAAATGTGTAGTATTGTTTTGTAAAATTTGGGATAAAACTTAGAAATGTGTTTCCATCATTTAATTTCGGGTGGACCAGTTAATTAAACAGGAAACAAAAATCTGCACATTTGGAATTGGCCATTTATTTCTTTTTATGTCATTAAAAATCATGAAATGGAAACATTAGTGGAAAAGAGCGAGAGAGAGAAAATATATATATATATAAAGAGATAGGGACTAGAGAGAGAGGAATGGAGAAGGGTGAGACAATTTTTCACCTTTTTTATGATGCACGCATCCATGGCAGAACAGAGTACTGCTCCTGCTTCGACACAAGCGTAGAAGAAGAAGAATAGCAACCAAACAACGACGACAATATATAACCATATATACAAACATGGAGCTCAGGTAATGATAATATCTACGTTAGCATAAAAAGCATAAACAACCACCGAGTCCGCAGAATAGCTAAAGAGCAGAGTATTCAACATTTCATGGCCTTTACAGTCATCTAATGGCCACCGAGTTTAACACCTTTTGGTGAGTTAACTCAGTATTTCAGTACAAGCTTCGTTTTTGTTTTTGTTTTTTTTTTTTCCTGATCTCTGTTTGGCTTTACAGCAAACATTATGAAGCGTTTCCACTAGGTTGAGCAGGGAACGAAATCAAGAGCTTTTTTTTATTTGTTGGTTTGAGGGGAAAATACTAGTTTTCTTCATATGAGAAGAAGCCAAAGTCCACCCACTTCAGGTTCTACTCTCTCCTCCTCTCTCAACACCAACACGACCAGAGTCCCGCAAGAATCGGTGGTTAAAGATGAGTGGGCAAGTGAGTTGCAAGCGATTCCAGGTGGGTTGGAGTTGATTGGTACGGAAAGTGAAAGATGCGGTTTTGGGGCAGAGGATTGGGAAAGTATGTTGTCGGAGTCCGGTCAAGAGCAGTCGGTTATGAGGTGGATATCTGGGGATGTGGAAGACACGCCGTTTGGTATAAAACAGCTTCTTCAAAGTGGGGGTGTTGGTGACCCTCTTGTTGATTTTGATGCCAATGCTGCTGCTGCTGCTTCTGCTTTCGGCTTTGTTGATCAATCTCTCAATTTTCAGCAATTTGGTGGTAATGTCATTTCTAACAATTTGGGTGCTTTTCCTGGTTCTGGGTTTGTCTCTAATTGCATAAATGTTGCTTCTGGGGTTTACAATGATGTTGAAACCTCAGAAGAGAAGCCACAAATTGTTAACCCGCAGATGTTTATGAACCAAGATCAAAATGGAAGCTTTTTGTTGCCCTTTACGTTTCCTCATCAACAACCAGAAACCCATCACCATTTACTCCAGCCTCAGCCCAAGCGTCATAACTCCGGTGGAAGTTTCGAGCTTGGTTCTCAGAATGTTCTCAAGCCACCGTTTTCTGATCCAGGGAATGAGGTTCTGCTGAGAAATCTGCAGCAAATGGAGTCTTCGCGGAATGTGGAGATTCTTCCTACTCACCATCATATCCAACAGAAGCCTCTGACGGTAACTGCAAAATCCAAATTGTTTTCTGTATCTGCTCTTCCAGGGAGCGAAGAAATGGCTCACCAACACAATGTGTTGCTCGACCAGCTCTACAAAGCAGCAGAACTGGTAGGGACTGGGAATTTCTCTAACGCGCAAGGGATATTGGCGCGGCTCAATCACCAGCTATCTTCAGTAGGAAAGCCCCTTCATCGGGCTGCTTTCTACTTCAAAGAGGCTCTGCAGTTGATACTGCTTTTGAACAACCCAGTCACCAACCCACCACCTCGTGGTCCTACACCTTTCGATGTTATCTTCAAGATGGGAGCTTATAAGGTTTTCTCTGAAGTCTCTCCGGTCATTCAATTTATCAATTTTACCAGCAACCAAGCTCTCTTAGAAGCTCTTGATGGTGCTGATAGAATCCACATTGTCGATTTCGATATTGGTTTTGGTGCTCAGTGGGCTTCATTTATGCAGGAGCTTCCCATTAAATGTAATGGAATAGCTGCTCCTTCATTGAAAATTACTGCCTTTGCCTCTCCTTCTAGTCACCATCCTATTGAGCTTGCACTTATGCGTGAAAATTTGACTCAATTTGCTCATGAGATTGGTGTAAATTTCCAGCTTGATGTTGTAAACTTTGACTCATTGGATCAAACCTCCTATATGCTACCAATTTTCCGTGCTAGCGAAAATGAGGCTGTTGCTGTTAATCTCCCTATTTGGTCTTTCGCAAATCAACCTTCTGCGCTGCGTTCTCTCCTTCGGTTTGTCAAGCAGCTGTCGCCGAAAATTGTGGTGTCACTGGATAGGGGATGTGCTAGAAGTGATCTTACATTTGCAGAACATATTCTCCATGCCCTACAATCATATATAAACCTATTGGAATCCATTGATGCTGTTAATGTCACTCCAGATGCTGCAAACAAGATTGAGAGGTTCCTCCTTCAGCCGCAGATCGAAAGCACTGTGTTAGGACGGATTCGAGCACAGGAGAAAACGCCTCACTGGAAAACTATCTTCACCTCCTCTGGATTCTCCCCCATGATGTTTAGTAATTTCACCGAAACTCAAGCTGAATGTGTGGTGAAGAGGACTGCAGTGAGGGAATTTCATGTCGAGAAGCGACAGGCATCTCTAGTACTTTGTTGGCAGAGGCGGGAGCTTATCTCAGCATCTGCATGGAAATGCTGAAGAGCTAAAGAGTTTCACAAGCAGGACTGTTGATATGTAGTGAACTCACAGCGAACAATAGAGGTTCCAACTTTCTTTGATTTGATATTTGGTGAATAAGTATGTGAATTTTATGCTGTTGGCAACCTCATTTACTGCTTAATTCTTGTAATATCATGCTTGTGAATCTCCATAGCCTGGTGGTGCCTCCTTGGAGCTAACTTTCACCTTCATCATAACCTCAGAATTTTGTTACTCTTTACTCTTCAAGTTTCTGGAAAAATGCTTTTTCATGATATTACATTTTCTGTGTCAAATCTACTTTTGAGAAACCTTATTTTTATAGCAGTTCACCTTAGATTGGTTTACCATGTTGATGTTGTGTTGCTTGTCTAGTTTAGTTTTAGTTCAAATATGTGTTTCAGTTCTGCTGCATACATTGTGATTCATGAATTGATACTCTGAGTTTTCAATAGTTTTATCAATGGAATCTCAGTAGAACATGAAAGAAAACTAGGAATTGTAGTGTTTTTAGCAGTCTGAATTGAAGCTAATCCTTTCTTAAAACTTTATCTAAATCATCAGTTTGGTCAGAAATGGATCGTGTTCCAATATTTAAAGTCTCAAATGTCTCTTGTTTAATTCAAAACTACATACATACAGCATATGCCTCAATATCAAGTCATTGACAAAAATGAAAAATATTCAAACTCTAAACATTATATTCTTTTGCTTCTTTTTATCAGACACATGAAAACCACATCCCACAAACCAATCTCATGTTTGGTTTCTTTAGTTGTTCCTATTGAATCCAGGAAACAATGCTTACATAGTTTCGCTGTTGACAGTGAAGCAAACGACTGGAGTTTTTAGGTGGTGTACAGATCTAGAACTAGCTTCTTATTTTAGGTTTCTTCTCTTTTACAATTGCTTTCTACAAAAACACTTTTTATTAGAGTACATATAAAAAAACACAACTCTGATGGATAAAGCATTCGTGACTTTTTCTTTTTGCTGTTAGAAAAACAAAAACTTTTGGCTAAAAGTACACAATTCTTTGCTAATTTGGAATTAGCTTGTATTTGAAATGCACTTCAAATAACAATTGAACTTGAAATACTTGTTTGTTTACTTCGAGTAAAGATGGTTGAACAAGAACAAACATTCAATTTTAGCCTTAAATAATGATTTAGTCCTATTAACCATTATAAGCACATATTGAGATCTTGAAACTTAGAAGTATCATCATCTAAGTAATAGCTTCCTTCTTAGGAAAGTACATACAATATCCAATAAAATATAAACCACTGATTAAACTTGACTTGTGAGAAACTCATAAGCCCATAACCTTTGGAACACAACAAAACCAAAGTGACAACTAAGATTCACAGTATATATACTCTCACATACTTCTTCAAACTCATTGCATGTATTACACCCAACACGTAACGCGTCATTCTCCTAATTGTTGTCTCTTGAATTGTTTTTTAAATAAGTGTAACAACTTTTAGTTAGATTATTATAGGACAATTATTATAATCATTGTCTTTTAGTTCATTGAATTTGTTACTTTTATGTTGATTAATTATCGGACATCTCGTAATCGACCCACATGGGCCCATGTTGGATAGACTACACCCCACTTGAATTTCCATAAATATTAAACAATCAATCACTTCACTTTAGTTAAATTTATTTAATTGAGTGGAATTTATGTAACCTTTTGAGAGAAAATTAAAAAAATTGAAAACAATTAGTCACAAGAACATGCTGTGTAGAGACAGCGACAAAGATTAATCACAGCTTATATAAGGTTTATATTTTATTGATTAAATTAAATTAATAATAAATCAAACGTCGGTTTCGTTGAAAAACGAACTCCAATGAAAATTCCTGCAAACAAACTTTGATTAAGGAGGTAGTAGTGATTAATAGGGCAAAGTCTTTGGTGTTTATATAAAACATTGTGTTTCAGAAATACATGCGTGAATTTTGATCTTTTTTCTTTCTCTGTAGACGACATTGAGAGATCGGATTCAGTCACGGGATTCTCGCGACGATATCTCCTGGATTCTCGTCGACCACGATTTTTTCTCCTCCTACATCCTCGGCGACTTCTCTTGAAATCTTTAAAGGAAACCACTTCATCACCCTTCGCTGACGAGAGATCCGATTTGGCTTCAAACAGCGTCGGATATGGACTGACGGAGACCAGCAGCGGTGAGAGTCATGTGATCGGTTGATCATTCTACGTCTCGCAGATAATAACCTCAACAGATACATATAAGAATTGCACAGACACATACATAAATCAGATAATAACCTCGCAGGCACATATAGCATCTCAGTAGATACATATAAGAATTGCATAAACACAGATACATTGGCACAAATAATAACCTTGCAGGCACACAAATAATAACCTTGCAGGCACAAAAAATAACCACACAACTACAATTAATATCTCAACAGATACATATAAGAATTGCACATACACAGATACATAAATCACAGAGACAGATAATAACCTCGCAGACACATATAGCATCTCAGCAGATACATATAGAAATTGCATAGACACAAATACACTGGCACAGATAATAACCTTACAGGCACAAAAAATAACCACACATGTACAATTAATATCTCAACAGATACATATAAGAATTGCACAGACACAGATACATAAATCACAGACACAGATAACTACCTCGCAGACACAAAAAACCATTCAGGTACACTTAGCATCTCAACAGATACATATAATAATTGTACAGTCACAGATATATAAGTTATTTTTTGTAATAACGCGTTTTTATTTTGAATGTTATGATTTCACCCGTGTGAAACATGTAACACAATATTGTGTTACATGTAACACCTAATACGTTCTCGATTAATAATTAAGTTGATGAATTATTTTGTAATGTTTCGATTATTTTTTTTTTTGAGTAATTGTTGATTAAAATGTTGGGTTAGTGGTCCAGTCCAACTTACCTATATGGGTGGAGAGGTCATCGTCTTGATTGAATTTTATTTTCTTGACGTTTTGTCCAATGAAATGGGACCATTTTATTTTTATTATTTTTTTAACATTGTAAATTGTATTACTAATATTAAAAACTGAATCTAAATTAAGGAATTTATATGATATTTTTCCTTAAAATTTTAATCGATGTGGGTGGAGAACAGGAGACATGAATAACCTTTTTCAAACCCTATTGTAATAAGGCATTAGCTAGTGGGTCACACCGCCAATCAACTCCACCTTGCCTAACTTTCTTTTATTTTATTTTTTCCCACCAAACAATCTATTTTTTTTCTCTTTATAATCTATATATAAGCTAACATTGAAATAAACAGCAGTTCCATACAAGTGTCTAATCATTCACATATATAGAATAGAGTGGTGGATTCTTTATCAAAATGGTGCATTATTATTAAATCCCAAAACGGTGAAACTCATGTCGTATTAACTATATCCAAAATGGTACATGAAAATCTGGAAAAACATAAAGCAAGCAATCATACAAATGAAAAGCATAATTAGAAGGGTAGGCCAATGTAGTTAATTATCTTTTCTAAATATCAGGTCAGATCAGGTCCCATGAGAATCGGTCCATATGTTTTGCTTTATCTTTGGTTCCTAATTAGACAAGTAGGGACAGACAAAAGTTGCTTCCAAATAAGAAAGATGTTTCTTTCGGTCTTGTCTGTTTATTGAGAGATATCAAATACGTAAATCAGGCCCATTATGGTAGTTATTAAGATCCAAGCCCATTACAATTGCTATTATGAAGCCCAGCCCAATTTTTCAGTCCATTAAGAAATACAGTAAATATTAATTTAAGAATGGACAGATGGCGGACGGTGATTGGTTTACTTGAAGGTTAAGGTGGGTCAGTGTTCGGGGCAAGTTGAACATGTAATCTGGGTCGAATAATATAATGCGATGCTTGGACAACACGAACAACCAAAGCAGATCAAAAACCGCTATTTAAAATCCGTCACTCAGTTCGATTTCTTCCAACAGAATCAAGCTTGAACTGTGTGGTTTTGGAAGAATGGGTATAATCAGAAGCACTTTCTCGTTCATGTTTGGAACTGCTGTGGGAGTCTACCTTGCACAGAACTACAACGTCCCCAACATCAAGAAGCTCGCTGATACCGGCATGTTGATGGCCAAACACATCGAGGAAACCTACCGCAAGCCTAAAAGGTCTAATTCTGAAGAGTCTAAGTCTGAAGATTAGTCTTTAGATTTCAGGTTTTTCTTTTTAATAGTAAAATAAATTGGGGTTTAGGAATGTTGTGACGGCAAAACTGTATCTGGAATTATTACTCAATTTTGGAATACATTAAGAATTTCTTTACCAAATTGGGGTTTCTGTGTTGTGAGCTGAATTGGAAGTTAAGAGGAGTTTATATAATCTTTATAATTGATTCGATTTGAGAGCATTAGTCAAACATACAGATTTAACCACACACAATTCCAGTATTGAATTCCAAATATTTCATCGTCTGTGTGAAGTGTTGGCAGCAAAAAGGTGTATATAGAGGTTGTTTGTATTCATGACATTCACATGTTTTCGTTGTCACTTACTAAAAAATTTAAGTATTGATTAGTTGGGGAACTTGTTTATAAGTTAGTTTACTGCTTTTATGCAAAGCTATTGGAGATATATTAGAGAATCTGACCTGAAGTGCTGATTAGTTCCAATATATTAGCATCGTTATAGAGATATGTTTGTGATGATAGCTTCTTTGACACATAAATAACTGTCTTCATATCTGATTCCAATATGTTAGGTATGATGATGGATGTTTAACATGTTATATATGAGTTTGGCTTCTATCAGAACTTATATGTTAAGTTCTTTGAATGTAATGTTTGAGCTCAGCCACATTATATGGTTATTGGGTTTACACTTGACTGGATATGTCAGTCTTAAGCTACTAATTTACTTCATATACTTGGAGATGCATTATTGTAATTGTAATCTGACATGAAAGCAACTCAATCATGAACACAACCGAACAATTTCATTAATTCTGTACATTGGCTTCATTGCAATATGGAATTATGATACACAATACTTAATGTTTGCATTTTTGTTTCTCTTGATTTTACATTGTTCAACAGGAGTTTAGGCTAGCCTGTCTTCCAACTCCCCCATACTGGAGTGCTTAGTCAATGGTTAGTCGAAACTCACCTGAGGAAGAAACATCATCACACTCTGATAAAGATGGAACAGGCTGATCTTTCTTGTGCTTTTCTAATGAACGCCATTCATCTATGCTTGTGAATCGATCAGGTTTTAAATTTGTGCTTCCGTGTTGATCTAGAATTCTCAAAATCTTTTTAGTTTTACCAAGAAGGAAGACGGCTTCTCGGACGCATTCTTCCCTTTCTTCAATGGTGCTGGTCAAACACTTCATGGATATCACGTAAGGTAAGTTGGTTAGACAGGCACCCAAAATATCAGAGATCATGATCTTGAGTGCTGCAAACAATTTTTCCCCATTCTGGTAGTTTCTGCTTTTGTAATTCAGCAGGATAGTTTGGCTAATTCTATACATGGAATTAGATGCCAATACCTTGGCAGGCCACTTTGAAGGGTTATCTTCTTTAAACACACATCTATCCACATATATCTTCTTATGTTGAAAATACCTGTTTTTTGCAGTTTCACCAAGGGTTTCCAGCATTTCCTCAGGAGAATTTGCTTGTTTGGACAATTCTAGGAGATCTACATCAAACCACTTGTTATAGAGATCAACTCCTTCCCATACAAAATCTGCTGCTGTCCAGATGTTAGCAGCATCTCGCTTCTCATCTTGGGTTCCTTCTACTAGTTTGACATAGAAAATGCTTTGATGCACTGCATGAATTAGCTGCTTGATCAAACTGCTATTGATGCCTGGTAGTGCTACTGCAATGCTTGTGAGTGTCACTATAGGAAGAGCCCAACAATAAGGAGGCTCTTGTTGATCTAGATGCGGAACAAGACAACTGTCGAAGTCCAGCACTCCCTTGAATCCTTGTGAACAAGTTGACTGTTCCAGCAGCTGTATGAGATGTTCAGGCTGTTTCTTTTCCCCCTTCTGCATCCACCGAGCGGTAGCATCGCGATTGTCCTTCATCATCAGTTCTTTCAGTTGGTTCTCACCTTCAAGGTACAGAACAAAGCGACCAAGATCTAGCTTACTGCTGGAGTGTGATTCAGATACTGAGTCATTTGAAATGCTGTCACGGAATTGAATCTTCTTTTTCAATGCCCGGAAAAAGTCTCCCAGTAACAGAAACCAGCTCACAAAACAAATGGAAACGAGTTGGATTAATTTGCTCCCTAACACAATTCCCATCTGCAGTCCGATACAGATGTCAAGTAACTGATTTTTGGCATTACGGGCATATTTCCTGCATCGTCGATTTCGAATCAGGAGAGTGAAGGAGCAGTATTTCATCTCAACAAGCTGTTTAATCCGGAACATCTCGACTTTGAAACTACTCTCTTTTCGGATTCTGTGCTTCCCTCTGACGGGACACCTGTAATTTATTGCATTAAACCACCGAACCCCAGGAGCAATCGATCCAACACCTACTGCAATACTCTGTGAGATGAGTACTAAAGCAGTAGACCACTTATATTCAGATTCACCATAACAGAAATGAAATGAACTGGGCATGAAGTAGGATCGAAGCATGGCTTCTGCTAAAATCACAGCACCAAGAAGACACAAGGCACCTGAGGCAGTACATGTAACTGAACGACCCATCACGAACTGGGGACTGGAGGTATGAGCCATCATCCAATATTTCATCAAATCCAACTCGAGTTGCTCAGCAACTGATCTGTCAACTTCGTTTGATCGTTCTTTAAGAGCTATTTCATACTTCCTTTTGTATTTATACTCCAAATACTTCTTATTAGTTGGCACAGTCAAGGAAGAAAAGCTCAAGATGGCAAGCATAAGGATCATGAGAAACATGGTAAATACATGTTCTTTGCAGAATAGGAAAATCACACCTGTACCCAACTGGATGCAGATGTTAGCGATGACAGTAATAACCAGAATCGCTAAAGCAATAATATTCATACCGAGATCCTTGGACTCCATGGTTCCAAGAGAAGGCATAGAGTTACCCATTGCTATACAGATGAAAACACCACTGCTAAGCTTTGCAAGCTGATCCTGTCTGCGAGGCATCCCAGTGTTGAGATCCACTGAAAATTTGATTGCTACAGCGATTATGGTGAGGGAAGTGGCATTAAGAGCGAAATACTTGCAGGGGAACCAGAATTTTCTATTGCGAAAGCCACTGATTGCATCCCAACCCATAGCAGCTGCACATGCTAGAGTTGCTGCTGCTACATAGATGCCAATCCAAGGCATGGGCTCACTGTACTTTGCTTCATTCAGGTAACCATCTGCGCTGCACCCAGCTTTCTCCATATTCCTCTGATAGCTCAGAACCTCGGCCTCCTTTTTATTTATTTGTTCTCCTGCTCGTATGTTGCCGTCTTTAGTAAGGACAGGTATTTACAGTATCATATAATTATTATTTTATTATTTCCTCAAGTATACAAGCCAATATACGTTCAACATACTATAAAACGTAAAATAATTGAATGGTTAAGAATGTAAACGTATTATTATTATGCATAACAATAATTTATCCACTGATCCAGACTGCACTGGTTGAGATCTGCAGAAGAAACTTTTAATTTGTGACTCATGATATTGGAGTATTATTACTTGCAGGAGCCGCCAGGATAAAACTGTGAAGCTTTTGTCGTTTTGATTAGAAGTCAAAGCGGGAGAGGATTATCAAACATTGAATTAAATATAGGAGAGAATTCAAGGATACATTTTGTTGACTATTCAATCTATTGCAGAACTGTTTGTCTGTGAAGTCACTGCTCGTGTCTTTGAATTATGTATCTCTTCACTTCTTGTCATATTCGTCTTCAACTAGCCTATGCAATGATGCCAGCGATTATCATTGAAAAATGGAAAATGCAAAATCTCCCCGGTGACGTGGTAGGATCCACCTATAAAGGGTAATAGCAATACTTATGACGAACTCGATGCCGTCATTATTATTATTTAAAAGGGCTAAAGAAGATCAATGCTAGGTTTGAATATAGACAACGTGGCGGGACCATTTTATTATACTACAAACAAATGGATCTAAGACGACCCGTTTCAATTTAATAGAACCCGGACCGAACCCAATCCACAACACCTGTATTAATTGAAAAATCGAATCGACGAGACCGCCTAAAGAGCAAAAAGAATGGGAACGAGAAGTAATTTGTACAAGAACCCTTCCATCGCTTACAAGAAGGATTTCAGTCTCTCTTCTGTTCTTCAAAACTTGAAAGGTATCGTATCATATTTAGATTATTCTTTTGATCTGTTTCCAATTGATCTTCAATTAAATTTGTATTCTTGTATAGCCTACAATATCGTCACTGGAAATGCTTCAACTTCTGACGACCAAGACCAACCGCCAATTCAAGGAACGAAACAACCTGACACCACCTCCACCAAACGCCGTCGTCTTCCCCAACCACAGCAATGTAGAAGTCCTGCTGAAACTGAGGAGGATAATGATGGGCCCATGTCTCATCAAGACTACATAAACAAGAGAAGGCAATTTATTAAGTTTTGATCGATTTTGGATTCTAATGCTTTTATTATTTATTCTCATTATTTCCAACTGAATTGCTGAGAGTTTGTTTTGCATTTATTTCGTTGGCTTCACCAGGAAGGAACTGATTTCTACTCAGTCCTACGAGACGCTGACTGCTGATGTTTTGGTAATGCTGCTTTTTAGGGTTTGCTTTGTTTGTATTTGATTTTGTTTATACTTATAAATTTATGTTTCTGGATGTTGCAGGGTACTTCTTGTTCCGGTATCAGTTTGGTGGATTATGGAAGTAAGTGTTTTGAAACCCTCTTTTAAGGTTTTTATTGCACAAGTCTGTTGACTTGTAGATTCGTTAATGTTGATCTTATAATCGTTGGTTCATTAGTGATGGAGCATTTGCTATCATGTTTAACTGGACGCATTGTTGAAATTCAGGTGATGCGAGTGCTTCTTCAGATTGTGAAGAAAAGGAGAATCCTCTGAACACTGGTCAGTTTTTAATCTCTTATCCATCAATTAATATACGTGAAGTAATTTGTAACCAGGACCATTTTAATTACCAGGATTATAACTGTTTCACTAGTTAATTAATCTCTTAGTTAATTAATCTCTTAGTTAATTAATCTCTTAGCTCATGTTTGTTTTTCTATTGAAAGTCTAATTAACCTTATTTAAGACATTTTATACTAGCGAAGTTTAAGATGTATTCTCCATTAAAAAATAAATAATAAATAAACATCACCTTACTGTTATGAGTTGGAGAAGCTGATACAAACCTTTAAATTCAAAAGTTATGAACATACAAATTAATCTCTTAGCTCATGTTTGTTTTTCTATTGAAAGTCTAATTAACCTTATTTAAGACATTTTATACTAGCGAAGTTTAAGACGTATTCTCCATTAAAAAATAAATAATAAATAAACATCACCTTACTGTTATGAGTTGGAGAAGCTGATACAAACCTTTAAATTCAAAAGTTATGAACATACAATTTTTTTGAGTTAACAGTTATCATCTTTCTTGAAGGGCCTATATAGTGTGGCTGACAGAAATTGAATCAGGTTGATCATCTGATTTTCTCTGTACATGTTTAGGTAACACAAGTGATTTTGATTGCATTAAGAGCAAAAGTGAGCAACGTTATCCTGTTCCTGGGGAACCTGTCTGTGTAGTATGCAGTAGATATGGTGAATATATATGTGATGAGGTAGGGTCATGAAAATTATATCATACATATGATATCATTGCTCGGCTTGCTATTATTTTATATCTGTGTATTGAAAATTGATTCCTTTTTGTTTTGTTTGGTAGACTGATGATGATATCTGCAGCCTGGAGTGTAAAGCTCGGCTTCTTAAAATTCTCAAAACTGTTGAGGTTTTCTCAATCCACAATACTTTATTATTTGCTTGTTTTAGTGGCATCTGTCTTTCTCCATGTGCTTTTGCTTGTTTTAGTGGCATCTGTCTTTCTCCATGTGCTTTGGTTCAATTTGTTCTAACAATATTATTTAATCAAATGACAATGAAAAGATGTCTTAGTTTTTCCCAAATTTTCAACTGCAGCAGCCCTCAACCTCAGGGAACCAAACTCCAGATTTCTTTTTGCCAGGATCTGAACGTCCCCTACCACTACCTGAATTTGAGGAGGAATTTTGGGACTATGAGCGCAACCGTTGGTCAAAAAAGAGATCTAATCTCTGTACATATGAATGGTATTCCTATTTATTTATTTGTAATACACTTCCTATGTGTTGAATATGCACTTGGGAATCTAGATCGTGTTCAGTATTTATGCTGTTTCATTGTGAGTGAAAAAAATATAAGCTAAATTTGTTCCGTTAAATGCCCTGTAGCTGGAAATGTAATAGGCCTGGGCACCTTGCTAAAGACTGTTTGGCGATGGCAAATGACCAGGTTTGTAATGAGACCCTGGACCAGAAATTGCAGAAATGTGATTTTCTTTAACTGTGGCAACACACTTGTTTAGGTTTATTGAAGTTTTCTCTGCACGTATGTAGGTGGCTTTGGGGCAAAGAAAGTCTAAATCCATGCCTAGAGATCTCATTGAGATATATAGAAGGTAATTGAAATTTAATTTCATGTGTTGTCCTCTCTTTACAGTCAAAATCTATAGTCAAGATTAATTTATACCCAAATTTTTTCTTTTAGTGTGTGATATACATAAATTAGTGTGTTTTTTTTTTTAACTTTATTTTTTAAAATTTATTTATTTATTTATTTTATTCTTTTCATTTTGGGTAACTGATAAGAAGTTTGATGGAGTAATATATAACTCTCAAATTTGTAATTTTAAAACATTTTCCTGATTATAGACCACTGAATATTAAGATTGAGTAAAGGCTGCATCTTGATTATACCAGATGTGTTGTTGAATTTCATGTTGGATGTTGATATCAGTCTCTACGTTGGAGGTCACAGCATAGCAAGTTTCAACAAACTGAGCATTTTTTTTTTCCTTTGAATATGTAGATGCCACCAAATTGGCAAGAAGTTGTCAACAGCAAATTGTGATGTATGCCGTGGCTCCTTAAATTTGGCCACTTGTGTTGATTGCAGGGCCGTACTTTGTGACAAGTAAGCAGCAATAACTCTTGACTTATTGATAATCCAAAAAATCAATAATAGTCAACTGTCATGTGCTATCATTTTACAATTACGGTTCGTTGCTATTGTGTACATTTCCTGTTGGCATGATTATATATTTTTGTAACGAAGTTTTGTCTAACCTGTATATTTTCATTACAAAGGTTAGTTTAACTTATGCTGGGTATGATGTACACTATCGCAACTTTTTTTTTCCTTTTGTTTTGAGCTTGCAAAGTTCTTTACGAGGTCTTTTAGCGCCCAAGTCTTAACCATGAGAAGGTAGGTTTATTGTTATTTAGAAAGAGGGGCAGTGAGAATTTTGAGCACTTGGGATGATTGGTAGTTGTTTTGATTCTTGAATGAACACATTATTCTGTCTGCATATGATGGCCTGTGCTAAATAAATGCTAACCTGAATTTCAGTTCAGGGCATCTGAACGATCACATCCAGGCTCACTCATTGCACCGGAAGTATTACTCTCATAAACTCAAACGCCTGGTGAGATTCCTTTCTGGATGTTAAATTACTGATTTAGAAAAGCAATGCTTCCACATATTATCACTGTGCACACAATATCACAGATTTAGACTTGCATAAATAGTGGCTTTATTTATGTAACATTTTCCATCGACTGACACAAAAATGCTGATGGTATAGGTTAAATGCTGCAAATCAACATGCAGTGTCACTGACATCACAGATCTTTTGGTTTGCCACTGCTGTTTTAGTAAGGCCTATGACAAGTTCTATGATATGAACACGGCAACCTGGTATGTAAACTTTAGAATGCTTGATTAAGTAGATATTCTATAATTCTCATGCTCTCGTGTATTTATGTGTGAGCATACATGTATGTATTAGTCATCTTCTATAGTGTGGTGGGAGGTTAGTGAATCCTACCATGTATTCCTATGCTGCTCCCCATTTTTTTTTTTTACCAGTTAAGTGCTATTGAATGCATTACTCTTCAAGAAAAAAAAGAATGTTGGAACATTTGGTTAAGGAAAAAAGAAAGTAAGCAATTATCAATCTGAAATTTGGTTCAGTTCATTATTTTAGCTGTCAGGGTTCTTAGCAGAGAGGACTTTTTTTTTTATTAATAGAGCACATTTCTAGTTCATTGGAGATTCTTGTTAAACTTAAATCTGAAATGCTGGATTACTGTGCTATCCAAATAATCTTTTGTATCAATTATTGACTTTATTCATTCCACTGCTCATCGATCTCTATTTCCTAATTGCAGGAAAGGAGCTGGGATTTCAATAATTTGGAATTCAATATGTTGCGAAGATCATTTTGAGTGGTAACCCTAGTAACAACTCAGCCACTGTCACTTTCACAATTTTCTTATGTTATCTAATTTCTTGTAGCTTGTGGTCATTGCAGGCACAGGATGAATTGCTTAAACGCTGATGTGGAAGACACAGCATATATCATCGGTAGGAACGCCAAGAAAGACAAGCACGTTCAGCTAAGTGATTTTATTTTCTGATCAAGTCCAACGACACTGATGGACTTAGTAGATGCTGCTACGTCACTGAACTTTCAACATCGTAAATCATGATATGCATAAAATTTCATGTTAAAGAGGCACACCAAGATCTTCTCTTTCCAAATCCATGCGTTCTAGATGCTCGAGAGTATGAGATTAGTTGGAGATCCTTCTACGTGAGGTACATCTGAATCTATGTAATTTGGAGACTAGTTTAGTTGTATGGGAATGAATTAAATACAAATACTTTATCCACCCCAATTGCACCTACTCTGTTTTGAAGATGTGGATTTTAGAAGTTACTGGGAATATCTCTTCTAATGGTTTCTGTTTATACATACATTAAATGAATAAATTATAGGGGCCAAAACTGTAGGTAATGACAATGGAAGTGGACATCATGTGACGCATCACAATTTAACTAGATGACGTAGAAAAGCTAGCTAAATTCTCTGTTTGCCAAAACACTATGTAATTTAACCAAGCAATTAAGCACGTTGCTATACATAGCTAACTGTACAAATTGTCACGAAATATAAAAGCCAAAAATCAGAGCGCGGACATAATAATTAGTTGAGCCGCTGACCTGTTGACTGGGGCTCAAGATGGCGACTCTTTATCCAATAACACAGATTTCCTACATGATTGAAAGCTCCTTCTTCCTTATTTTATCTGTTATTCCTCTCAACTTGGTTCCTGGAAATGGTCGCTGATCTATCGACCAAGTCCTCAAGAATCTTATTTTCATATTAAAGTATAAAATTGTCCATAACCCTACGGCTGATTGATTAGATTAGATCAACAGACAAATGTATATGTATCTGTCAAACCCATTAACTACCTTATCTACCAAAATTTAATCCATTTTATAATGCTAATAACATGAAGCCCAAACTAGAAGGGGGGTAGGCTTGGTGGCCATAACATGCCAAACAATGTGCCATTTTCATAAGTCTGTTAAATTCCATTCCAAGTTTGAATTAATCTTTTCATGAGAGTTGAATTTGTTATAACTTGGATTGAGTATGCGTGTACGGAGTATATGTTTCCCAGTTGTCATCAAAGAAAGTCAAGACCACCAACTTAATTAGCACCGTAGGGAAGAGTTTCTTGAATGCAATTCAAGGATGGCCAAAAACTCCCTCATGAGTTCAGAGAATCTTAGTCTACCTTCAGTATGTTTGCAACTATCTTTGCATCTGTTTGGTTTGGTTTCATTTTGCTTCAAAGATGTGAGTTTGTCTGAATTTCAGTTTCAGGTGATTGTTATGTCTGCAAACCTTGGATGTGATCAATGCAGGCAAAGAGTCGCCCAAATTACTTCCAAGATGACTAGTAAGCAAATTGTTTCTTGTTCTTATTTTGACTCGATTGTCAATCCTAATTCGAGTTGAGTTATCAAAATCACCATTACTCAATGATAAAGATTTTCAGGAGTAACAGAGTATACAGTGGATGTACCCAATAGACAAGTGACTGTCAAAGGGGATTTTGGATTAGTGACAAAAATGAAAGATAGTTCGCAAAACAAACAAACCAAACGTGGAGGTAAAATCATCAAATACATCAATGCGTCGTGTTTCTTCTGGCGCTCTATGAACAAAAAATGTCCATAGTATTACATACACAGTAACATAAAATATTGAATTGATTTGCGATGGGAGGATTCAATTTCAACTTGAAAATCCAGAAGATTTGTTGTATTTATAAAGAAACATAAATAAACCATATTTGATTTATTTAGAAGTGTTTTACAAGAGCATCAAAAGGAGACAAAGATCAGTCAACCTTGATCTCAACCACGTTCTTATTCTCATCCTCCTTTTGTTTAGGCACAATCACCTTCAACACTCCATTCTTCATCTCAGCTTTTATCTCATCAAGTTTATACAAGCTGGGATCAAGATCGAGTCTGCTTGAGTACCTTCTACTGCTTTCTTCTTCATCTGATTCACTCTGAGTTTCGCCTTTAATTGACAGAGTATTGTTTTGAACCGATATCTTGACGTCTTCTTTGCTGATTCCTGGCATGTCGACTCGCAAAAGAAGAGTATCGTCGTCCTCCTTGGCGTCCCAACCTCTCCGCGCTGACATGTTACTTCCGCCGGACACGAATGGATTATCCATTAATTGATCCATCATGTTCATCATCTGCCCGATACTCCTCGGTCCGAAGAAAGGATCCATTCCTGTTTTTAATAAGAATCATAATCAATCAATTTACTGCAAATGAAGAGAATTAACAAGAAATGCGAACAAGATATGTTATTAAATGTATGAATTACCTGAGAAGATGCTAGAGAATGGAGAGGAGTCACGGCGACGAGACATTGAGCGATCGGAGCCGCTCTGGAAACCGACAGAGCGGTCTCCTTCATCGGAAACAGCAGCAGAGTTGTTGAAGGAACGAGAAACAGAGCAAGGACGGAGGAGGTAGGAGACACGAGGGTTTCTTGAGAGTCTGATAGCAAGTGATGATGCCATTTTCGATGCTGATTGGACTGGTGAAAGGTTTTACAAGGGTTTAACATATAAATAGAAGATGTGATATGCGTGGAGAAGGGGAAACAGAGACTGGAGAAACTTCCAGATGCATGTTCTAGAATAACCCACATGTCTCTGGAACAAGTTTTTCCTTTTTCTTTCCCTTTTGGATGGTTTTCAGACGGAGTTTATGATTATTATTTATTTATTTTATTACATTTCATTTTAAAAACCTTTTATGATCCCAGAACTCTCTCAATCGGATTAATTTTCGAACGGTCAAGTGTAAAACTTCCATGTTGTAACTCGCCATTGTGGGTTAAAAGGCCCAAACCGAAACAACTTTGGGCTTTGAATGAGACACCATTATTATACAGATATATGTTGTCATCAGTCCATGAACTATAGTAGAAATAGTATCTACTAATATCTGTTTGTTCAATCAAATAATTTATTATTAATAAGTTTAAATTACTGAAGATTAAGAGTATTTGCTTTGTCTAAAATATTTTATTCGATTCTGATTAAAATAGAAAAATAGGACCGAATACACAATTGTCCATCCTACCAAAAATAAAATACAACCAAATGTCTGATATATCCACTCTGAGAAATAAGATTGGATAGCCCTCAATTTTTAAAAATAAATACACAATTGGACTAGTCTACAACAATAACAACAACCAAATTTGAGGAAGTTTTCTCAAAACAAACAAAGTAGTACATGCCGTATATACTAACTAGTAATATTCATGGATTTTTATTTATTTTTTGGGACCATTTTGAACCTAGAATAAAGAGAAAAACAAAAAAAAAAAAAATACACGCAATAGATAGGGAATTATAAAATCACCAAGGCGCAGAAAACAGCTTTCCAGCTGAATGAGCTGCAAATTTATTAACACTTAAATAGTCATTGGTATACTTCATTAGGAAGATAGAACCATAATAAATGAACAATTCTCTTTAAGTTACAAAAGAATGCATGTTAAGAGAAAACCATTTAATCGCTGCATACCAATCTAAAGTTCCGAAAACTATAGACCAACCTAAACAAGTCTGGCTAATTCCACATAGCTAACATATCAAAACATCACAGTCTGCTCACTAGCTTCCTTACCTTCCATTATCTTCTTTCAATCAACAACGAAGGAGAATAGATCTGACTGATTTTGCAAAAACACTATAGAGACCAATGCTTATGATCTTTTCATGATGTAACCCAAGAGAATACCAATCAAGCCAACCAAGAGGACAAACAATAATGATACACCACCTTGGTTTCTGCTGCCTTCACGCTTCAGCAGTTCCTACATTTTGTAATTTCATAGCATCAGCTAACTCATACAGTTCGTGACAACACATAATACACAAAATAGATTGAACATAAAGTTTGCTCATCAGCTTTAGAATGAGCATTAATACAACAACATAGATAATCTAGATGCAGAATGAAGAAAAAATATTTCAGCCTGTGAATACACAACCCTTAACTATATACTTTTGATATACCAGATTCGCTAATGGCAAGGGAACTGCAGTTCATAACACAAATATAGCAAAACTCAAAAGGCATATGCCTAACCGTGTCAGGTAGTTTGCAGCTAAATAATCTATGTAAATCTAAAATTGAGTGCTTTGTAGCCTTAGTTTAGTAACAGAAAAGATGAAAAGAAACAATCAACCACAAGAAATAAGAAATGAAGAGATCAGAAGGACTCTACCACAATGAAGGTTTATATATAAACTATACAAAGAAGAAATTCAGATACCAGAAGCCGAAAAGGCTATAAAGAATAAAGAAGAAACAATAAAGAAAATTTGAGAAAAAATGTGAAGATTTTAGTTTTCGCTCTTGAAGAAGCTAACAAGAAAAAGATACTATCAGCCATCTTGAACACAACTATATTAGTTTTCAAAGGTAGTGTTGTTATTACCAGCAGCCACACCAACAATAGATCCCCCAAGAGATGTAACAAAATCTTCTCAAAATTAAAAATTAAAAAAGACCAAACTTAAACAGAAGATGCACATTGAATAATTTCCTAAAATCTTCTGAAAGTTAAAAAGCAATCACATAAACAGATGACAATATGTAACCAAAGGTTGATCTCTCACCAATTCCTGTCGGAGCTTGTTATTTTGTTGTACTGCATTATTCTTTTCCTCAGTCAACTTTGAAATAAGAGCTCTTGCCTGCAATAACCAAGAACAGTCAAAGAGAATACCACTAGCTTGACATACATTATACAATTGGAAACTCTATGGGATCTTAATATTTAATAGCCCAACAAAGAAAAGTGGAAACTTTTAGAGAAGGAACAATATGCAAAGGAGACAGAAAAATTAAGTACACTCCTCTTTAAACTCACAGCAGGTCTAAAATAAATAAATAAACAAATTTTAAGAGACATCTACAGAGTTCTTTCACTCAGCCATGAAGCTAAGGGGGTAGGTGCAGAAAATCAATTGGAAAAGGGGATAAAATGAATAAATTCATAGTACAAATATGTAATGATAGATTATGGGGTCAACTGATAACACCCATTGTTGATACTCACCCTACTTTCATAAGATTTGTACAAGAATTCATGCATGAAAACATAGTTTCCGATATCTCATAATCAGTAAATAACATCCAATTATTGTTTCTAAAAAGAGTTGCAATCATATTTTCCTGTAGTGTTCTAGTCATACATCTCCAAGCACGTCATTCGTGTAACCTATAACAAGTCAGCTTTACATTTGAAGGCTCAATTTGAACCAAAACAGTTTTTCCCTTCAAATAAATCCTAAGTTGTGCATTTAACAATATAATCAACTATTTTCTACATTTAGTTGCAGGTTGCTAAATCACTCATTGGCACCCAACAGTCATTATCTCACAGACACCCCTCCATAAACCAAAGGATCCTGACTGACTCAGTCCATATTTATATGAGCAATTCTTACACTGACGACATTCTCACTGAAATCCCACTCAGCTGTTTAGGATGCTGATTAGGAATTAGCTCGGTTGGCATGGGAAAGGGGTTTGGGGCCTTAGGGGTTGCAAGTTTGACACTCATTGGGTGCGTGTGTATTTACCTTTATTTGTAATAAAAGCCCGATTGGTCCAATTTTTATTAAAAAAATTGTATTGTTAGGATCAATTAAAAAGTTGAAGCATTGACTACTTCAGCTCAAAATGGATCTGCATAGTATTATCTAAAACAGGCACCTAAGTGGTTTTCCAGGCACAAGTGTTTTTCAGGTCATTCCCAGAAACATTTCTCAATCAAAGCCAAGGGGATCATAGATCTAAATTTTCTTTCAGCTTGGAAATAAACCAATTACATCCAACGAGACTGCACATAGTTTTGCTAGGAGCATTAACAATTTTAGTGAGACTAAACAGTTTAGTTTAAGCACATGCAAGAAACACAAGATCTAATGATAACACTACCTAGAAACCACTCTCCTCACTGGTTCTATTCTAACAACTGGTTAGTTATTTTAAGAATTTCTATTTAGTAGGATCAATTTGCACAGGCAATATTGGAACCAACTTTATTGAAGATTCTTTGGGAGCAACTTACACCAATAAGATTTTATCTGCTTTTGCTAAAACAAAGTCTCACAAATTCATCCCAGATTGAGAGCTTGATAATTCTACATGTTCTCCAATATTGTAATCTCACTCTCAGAGATAGATATACACTTAACTTTACACAGTCAACTAATGAGAAATTCATGCTTGCAAAACCAAAATGCACATAGCACAGCACCTCCCTACTATTATTGACTGGATATACATAGGATGAAAATAACAAAAGATTAAAATATAAGACATAATTATAAAATGAATCTACAATATAAATGCAGATGTTGAACAAAGAATTATCTTCAACACAGTAAAGCATGATCCCATAACTTGTAACTCTAGAAAGAGAAATGAATTACCGACCAGAGGTTTTTAAAGTAAAATATATGTACTTGTTTGAAATAGTTTTTTTTTTTTTTTAATTAAAAACCCTAGACACAAAAAGTATTTTAGAGCTATCTTAAGAAAACCCCAACAGACATACACTATGAACTCTTAACTTTTCAGTTATCACGAAATATGATGGACCGAAATTGTTTCCTTTTCACTTTTCCATCCAAGGGTAATGTTAAAACGATTCACATTGTCATCGCTACTTTGAAGTGTAAAAAACATCTCAACTTTCATAGGAAGTTCAGGATGTTCATAACAGCTTCAAAAATACATACAAGCTCCTAGCTTCTGCTAACCAGAGAAAGATTCTGTCTAAATATTTCATGACAGAAGAATTCCATAATTCGTTCCTTCAAAACTGCACGTTGCATCATCTAACTGTTCTTGCTAAACACTGATGCTATATAAGCAGAAAAACTACTCTAGAAAATTTGCATATCAAACTTTCTAAGCGAGAGAAAATCAAGCCCCAACCAGATTAAAGTGCAAGGAGAAGAAATTTGCAATTTTACCTCCACATTTTTCTCTTGAGGTTCAACACGGTCAGTAGATGCTTTGAGAGCCTGCATTCACCAAGAACAAGCATGAAACAAATCCCTTTCATAAACAACAATATAATTCTTTGGACCATCCCAGAGCAAGTACTCACATTTGAAAACTCAGTAACACTTGTATTCCCGTCCGACACAGAACCCCTAGGTGAGGATCCTTCTTCAGATCCTTCAGGAACAGGAGATGGTGGTTGAGGTGGAGAAACATAAAGCACTCTCAGTTTGCACTCCTCCACAATATGCCCTGCTTCCTTATTGAACTGCACGACCCATCACCATACATTAAAACTACAAGTTTACATGCTCACAATTGCAGCAATATAACTAACATTATTACCATTTCAGTAGTAATATCTTTTGCAGTTACACCATCTTCCACCTTCACGCTCTGAAGGAGAAACTTGTCCTTGCATTGCATGTCAGTAGGAGCCTCCTTCTGAGCTTGCATAGTCACTAATCAAGCAAAAAAATTTCATAAAAATTAACCAACACCAGAACATGCAAAAAGTATACATACAGACAAGATCAGCTACCAAAACAAAACGGTCAATGAAAGACAAATTCACCTATAATGTCACATGTGGACCGCGGCAAAACAACCCCAGTGTTTGGCCGCACACAATACTTCTTCGGATTGGTTGTTTTCACCTAAAACAATAAACCACTAGTTAATAAACTCCAAACACAGGCATTAAGAAAACCATCAAAAATACTTACAACAAACAAATAAATAAACAAAACTCCGAACCGACATTCAAATACGATGCACAACCTAGTATTCAGAACATGTTAAACATAAAAGATCACCAAATCATGAGATAATCAGATTCCAAAAATTGACAAATTCATAAAACATGAGATTCAAATCACAGAATTCAATAGCATTGCAGCAACAAATACCAAACGCAACAAAACAAAATAACAGAGATTTCACCAAATCGTACCTTAAAAGCTACATAACTATCGGTCTTATTAGACAATTGAAGCGAACAAGAGATCTGCTTCTTGAGTTCAACTGAAACAACGAAAACAACGAATCAGAAAGGAAAAAAAACATCGAAATCGAAACAGATCGAGAAATGAGAAAACATACAGGGAAACTTGAGCTCTAGAGGCTCGATGCTGAGAAGGTCTCCGGTGCTCATTTTTGGAGGGAATGAAGGAATCTGCAAGAAAAGAGTAATTTGAAAAGGAGATTGGGCGGAGAGATCGAGATGAAGAAATAATAATTGAAGAAATGATAGGTGCTGGTGATGTCTTGCCGTTTGTTGCCTTTTAATTTTAAACCAGAGAGAGATTAGTGTTCCTCCGTCCAACAATGGCAGGGTATCACTTGCGAAAATAATTGCACTCTACTCGCTCCCTTTTATTTTCGCTTTTATTATTATTAATTACAAATGCAATAAATGCTTTTTTTTTTAATTTCCTTTAAAATGTTAATTTTTTTATTTAAATAATATTAGAGGATTAAAACTTTTGAAATGACATAATTGGATGGTCCACAAAATAATTTTTTCATTAGTTTGTAACCATTTATGTTTTTTATTTAAGTAATTTTGTGCGTCTGTTTTTCCAATCATTTTGGATCTAATATATTCTCTCCTTATTTATTTATAAAATCAATTTTAATAAACTTTAGCATCCAACCGAACAGCTCATCACCGTGATAGTTTGCCCACTATGAAAGAACCCAACATAAGTATGGGTTGCATGAAGTTGTTGTCTTGAAAACCGTTGACTCAATGCAGCTTTTGGAAGATTCAAGTGACGGTTCAAGTTTTCGGAAAAAAGAAAATGGTTGGATGGTGCTGATTGGTATGAAAACGAGGAAAATTCAAGACATTTTTTGAAATTTGTATTTTGGATGATACTAATGATGCTAACTCCCTGAGATTTGATTGAAGAATAAAATCTTCTGGTACCAGATGCTAAAGTAAAGATCATAGAAATATAAGAGCACCCAGTACAGATAATGAAGATTTAACTTTGTCTTGACAAAGAAATTCAATTATGTCAAATAAAATGAATAATTAGTGCTGCAAGATTAAAAGCCAAAATCTGGAGAGACCATCCTCATATAATTTCTGTTTTCTGATGATAGTTGCCAATTATCAAAACCTCTTCATCTCTTCTACATGCTGTTCAAGTCCATTCAAGACATTTTTTGTGTTCTTGAGTGCTTCTTCCAGTGCCTCAATTTGCTAAATCATCATCAATAATGATAAGGTACTTTAGGTTTTAAACTTTAGTCACAAGCAATACTTATAAAAACATGATTGCAACTGACCATCTTGGTGTCTTTTAATGTAGCTTCCAATGATTCAAGCTTGTTCCTCATTTCCTGATTTATCGAATCATCTACTTCGTCCTGCATTGAACGTATTTAGCGAAGAAATGAGTACATATTTTTTGATTCTGTAACAAGGTTTACTGCCTTGTCTAACAAGAAATCAAGGTTATACAATCCAAAGAGATTTTTCACCGTTTTGTCTGAAGAATTATCTCCTGCAGAATCATTCTCTTCTTCTGCAGCAAAAACTGTCTGCAAGTTTATGAACAACAACTGAGGTTAAAAATTAGTCTCTATGAAATCAATTATATAATTAGCTCTTTCCATGAAAAGGAAAAAGATGACCTGGAGCATATCTCTGATATCTGGATTATTCCAGGGCCCTTTGTCACTCAATAGGCAACCACCATAATCAGAACATGTGCAATTTCCTCCAAAGAAGGTTGGTAAATTGCTGCATCATTGAACCATATCAACAGCTAACTCCAATATTCACAGAAACTATATAGGACCAATCAACAATATCTACTACATGTTACCTTGGATCGATTAATTCAGTCAAGCTGCTAAGGTAGTTCTGACCCAACACCTGAAATTGTGTAATAGGTAGATAAACAACAAATATGCATACTACAGAAGCTATGATCACTAGGAATCCTCACTTGGATCTTCGCTAGAGTACGCGCATCAAGAAAGGCCTTGAGTACTTTCCATAGCATTCTAAACCCAGATCCCGCATTGATTATAAAGAGTCGATGTAATGTCTGTGAAATATTGACAAAAATGTGTGATCAGCTGATAACTATGTACCTTTACTGGATTGGTATTGATCAGTTTACTAAAATAAATTTAAATACCTCTGGATAGTAATTGCTATCAATTTTCTGAATTTCCATAAACAGGTACCTTGCAGGCTTTGAGAAATTAGACATCCCCTGAGACAATACTACACATTATATCAAGCACTTATTTCAAACATAGAATACAATTTAGTGTAGATTCTCACCACTCCCTTAACATCAAAGATACTAGTTGTGGATGCTATGTGCCTCTTTGCAGCCATAGAACATGCTGGAAACCTTACATTCAAAGTCTTCTCTTGCTCGGAAACATGATATCTAATGAATCTATCAGCTGTAGTCACCTGCAGCAAAGCATTTAGGTCCACCATACCAATCCTTTCAATGTATACCGGTCGACCATACTTATCCACCCCATGAAATCCATGAGGGTAGTATTTCTTAACCTCTCCATATTCCTCAAAATGAAAATCCTGCAAGTACTAAATAAGCTATTGTTTAACAGGTTTCTGAGGCAGAGAGCTTATTAGCTCAAAGGAATCCATCTGAATTTACCTTTGTAATGGAATCAGTCCCGAAATCCTCACGCCACTTGAGATAATTCACAAACATCTCTTTTGATTTCGAAACATCAAAGTCCCTCATTCTTAAAAACCTGTTGAAAATGGCATAAAACCTGCATCTTATTGTCCTGAAATGCATTTTTTTTCCCAGAAGTAGTTAGTTTTACTGTTAGCATTACCTTAGAAGCGTGTGATAATCATTGTGCTTTGGATACAACTGACCATCAATGAAGAGCAATTCTCTGAATGACTCAACAAAGGTTTCATCTTTAGGATCAGGAGTGCCTTCCAGAAGAAGTTTCATGCTTCTGCTCTTTCCTGTCTTCAGCGGATTTACAAGCTTGGCCGGGTAATGCAACAATGTCTTGATGGCTCCTGAAGGTGGCTTGTGTTTGTGCTTTTTCTCTGTAGGCAAACACCATTGAGTTTCAATTGGTGGATGTTTGATGTGACGCTTCTTGACGGTCGAACTACTAGGCTCCTCTCCCTCCTCACTGCCTCTAGATATATTTATGTCCCTGCAATCTCCCTTTGATGAATCCATTATAAGGTCTGACTAATTCAAGTTGAAAACATAAAAACACGAGTATGAAAACTACGTCGAATCCTGTTCTAGTACTTTTGTTTTCGTGCTGTTTCTTTCTGTTCTTTGAAATTACAATACATACTATCTTAAGAAAGGAAAAAGGCATAATGGAATAACCCACAAAGAAGTTTCTTTACACATTGAATTGCAAGAAAAAAAAAAAAAAAAGGCACATAATAGGAAACGTGTAATACATTATACTATACAGAGATGATAGCAATTCACGTATAATCAAGAGAACTGGATTCTATTGTACACTTATCAGAATGATTGAAAACTAAGAAACTAAACTACATGGAAGAATCTAGTTTGCTCACTTAGCGGGAAAAGGGCCTGGAACCGTACAACGTGTAAATGTTGGGCCAAAAGCCATACACGTTGGGCTTAATATGGCCCAAATGGGTTATGGTGGATTATGAGATGTCGGTTTGAGAATAACGAGTCAAAGATCACGAGGTTGAATAGAACCGAAGCATATCTTTCATAATCAAGAATTTATTATTAGGTGGCCGTGTGCCATTCCTCGGTTGTTGTTCTTGAAGTAAAAGACAAGGCAACTTGAGTTTTAGCTTTAAAGTTGATTCCATTCCAAACAGTGCCAGAACAAACCGAATCTGGACAGTTGTGTATGGGCTGGATTTGTAGTATCGGGTTTTGAGTCATGGTAGATACTGAATATTGTTGTGTACTGCGTAATGAATGGAATGGACCGATCGAGCAAATTGCAATGGCATTAATTTGAAAAAGAGAAGGAAAAAAAATACGGATCGTACACTGCCAATGAATTTGGAGATTAAAACCAAAAGATGAGGATGGAAACCATGTAGGACTGTCAGCAGAAATGAATGCAAAATTTGGCCCACCCAAGTCACAATGGAATCGTCTTTTTGTAGGAGTTGCTGCTGGTAATACTGCATGTACATAGCAGTAAACAGGATTTGTTTGTTTATATTACATGGTGTCGGAAAGCAGTGGAACCCACACGTGTGAGGTGGGTCCTACAAAAGTATGAAACGTGGAGAATAATCTAGAAGCACACGTATGGCTACAGCTTGCATTGCGATTCAACGTCATGCCCCGAGCTAAGTCACTTCACGGCGGCGTCTTTGTCGTTTTCGTTGCCTTTGTCATGGACCCCAACTCTTGACTACGTGGTTGATGCATAGCATCCAAGTATCAATCATATTAAACATGAATTATAGTATGTCACAATTAATTCTCGAGGTTAAATCACTTCACTTCGCTCCATGTCACGTCAATTTCAGTTGTACACTGTACATATTTATTTTTATTTTCCAGCACCAAAAATATCTCCAGTCTGCTAAAATGAACTAGTTCTTTGTATAAAACTATATGTGAAAGAAAGTTGGTATAATGTATTAAAACCAAGAGGCATAAAGCATAATCTTACTAAAATACTTAGTACCAACCAAACAACCAAGACATTAATGCCCATAATTTGTCTGAAAATGACGAGTTTTGTAAGCAAAAGTGTATCAGTTTCTGATTATATAATTACTTTCCAATCATGATTCATCGCCAACTAAACAGGTTAAAATACGGAAAACTCACCGAACCAAAGAGGGACCACGGAGGTGAGTAGAAAGTGGGGTCTGCAGAAATAGAAAAGGCCAATTTAAATTTGTTCTGGTGTACAGCTGGTTGGCACTGAGTTGACTGGGTACTGGTAGCAGGTCTAGTCAGAATCGGTCATCATTCTGAGGCCATAGCTTTGGATTGTGTACACTTATCTTCTTCTTCCCCAAATGTACCCTTCTCTAATCATCATTGTGTCACTTCCTGAGGGAAAGTGAATTCCATTCATTTTTCTTACTCGTTGCGTGATCAGCTTGCCAATATACTGCTGTAAATTGGTTGTTTTCAGAAGGTAGTTGAAATTCTACTGTGCTCTGTTTATCACTATTATAGAAATCCAAATGTAAAAGAAATAGAATATGCAAAAGCTAAATTTCAATCTATTCCATACCTACTAATTAAGACTGATTAGATTATTGGAATATTAATTAGGACATCCATCTAATCATTAGTCGCGGAGATATACTATTATAATACTCGATGGATGTACAGCTCTTGATTAAGTTTGATACTATAGTAGTAGAAAAAAATGACTGAAGTATATTATATTATGATGACCTCATCTGCCTTGGTAAAGCGTAACGCATAACATAATCCAAAAATCGCATTTAAATTGTTCAGCCAGAGAAAGATTCACTGCTTTACACGATAAAATTACTGCATCACTTTATTCATTTCTTGGCTGATGCTGCACGCTTGGTGGTGCCCAAAATTACATATTCACCACCGACCAGAATATAGTGACACGTAAAATTCATTGCAAACTTTGAAAGCCTTTTCTGAAGTTGACACCTTACAAGACGCATTATGTCAATCTCAATGGGTCCAACTACATTATTCTGCATTGAAAATGCATCCCTACTGTTCATAAACAATGTTATAAGTTTTTTAATTCATTAACCTAAGTACTTTCATTTGAATAAAATACGATAAAAGTAATCAAAGAATTTTAAAAATGCACAAAATGTACAAAGACCAACAATTTATGATATCAATTTACACATTCTTGGACACTTCATATTTTGCTTTACACATCCACATAACGAAACTATTCAACGTCTTTGGACAATCATGTACATGATGCGTGGAGTAAATAAAGCAAAAAATGAAGTGCTCTTTGATTTTAAATGTGTTATCCAAAGACCACCCTAGAACGACCAACTTCAATTTGACTTAAACAACAAAGTCAAAACCCCCACCCACCAACAGTCAACCACGGCGCACATTAGCTCTTATTCAAGCTTTCCCACAAAGATGCGCACTTCCTCCTCGCAAACCCGACTTTACCCTTCTCCAAATCATAAACAACCTCAAATCCCTGCTGCTGATAATTACCAAGAGTAGCCCCGGGCCCACCACTCAATTCCGCATCATCACCACCGTTCATCAACATCAGACACCCGACCTTCCTTGCCTTCAGTGATCCATCTCCACCGTCCATGAACTCGTGAAAATAATTCCTCCTAGGCAGCACCACACTGGATCCGTTCCCGACAAAATTTAACTTCAAAACGGGTACATTAACCAAGCCATCGTCGAAATAGTAACACGGGCTCAATCCAGTCTTTTCCTCGACCTGAGTCGCCCGCTCGTGAACTCGTCCGACTCGGTGCTCGAACGCGTCAACCACCGAGTTGTACAAACTCGCTGGCAACATCGTGAAAGTCGTTCCAGAATCAACAACCATACCTCCGTTTCCCGCCAAATCGACACTTCGTAAGAATCTGGGAGATGGAATATTCCTTTTCCCGACGGAGATTCCCTTAAGACCCACGGAATAGAAATACGGATGCTTCGGGTTATCCAACATATCCGTGTATATAAACTCGACTCCGTTGTCTTCGACACGTGTTTTATTGTCGTCGTAGCGGCCGAGAATGAGTGGACTCGGGAGATGAACTCGGTCGGAGTCGAAGTTGTGGGATACCAAACAGTAGGAAAATCTGTTTCCAAGGTGAGGAAACAGAGAAGAGAGCTGAGCTGGAAGAGATAGAACGCCGCGGCCGAATCCGGCGACGCCGACTGGCTCGGCGAGAGTGGTGTGAGCGCAGCCGAAAGCGAAGTTGCGGAGGACTAATGACCGATTCGAAGAAATCGGCATTGATAAGGAGTCGTGGTATAGTTTAGCGATTAGGCTTCCATCGCCGTAAGCATAGTAGAAAGGCGGGCAAGAGAAGGATTGACAATCAGAGGTTTCGATTTTATCAAGAGGGCATTTGGAGATGGAGCATAAGTCGGAGGTAGGGAGAGAGGAATGAGCGGAGGAGCAAACAGGGGACTGACAGGAAACAGAGGAGGCGGTGGCTGATAGGTTCAAGGGTATTGGTTTATCGGGTTTGGATTCACATAGAATACATTCGAATGGATGGCAGGGGAGCCAGACAAGATCGGAGCCAGTGTCGAGGTAGAGAGAAACAGCAGGGGAGGAGGAGCCGAGAGTGAAGGATAGAGTATAGTCGCTGCCAGGGGAGAGCGGGAGGGAGACTTGCTGGTGGCGTTTGCGGAAGCGTGCGGCGGAGTGGGCGGTGGTGGTTTTGAGGAGGTTGTGGGTGGAGGCGAATTTGGCTTTGGAGAGGGAGTGAGTGAGTGGGAAGAGAAGGGGTTGGGACTTTGACGTGGAGATGAATAGAAATGGCGATGATAGAACTAGAAGTAGAAACAGGGGAAGAGAAGGAACAGAGGCCATTGATGATGGCTGAATTGAAGATAGAGCTTTAATAAGCAGAGGATTTTGAATTTTTGGAGCAGAGCTTGGTGGGTTTATATTACATAAATGTAATTTCTTCAGTGCTTTCTGTGATTTTAAATAATAGAGCAGGTTTATTTAAAGAGGATTATGATGACAACTGTGAAGATGAAGCCCGGTAGCTACTCGACACATTTGTAAATATAACAAAAAATTTCATTTGGTCTAAATTTTGCCAAAATCAGCTGCACTGTCATCCAAGGTTCTATGGTGTAGTGGTTAGCACTCTGGACTTTGAATCCAGCGACCTGGGTTCGACTCCCGGTAGGACTTTTTTTATATTTTTAAAATAATTTAATTTTAGTTGATAGACAATCTTTAATTATTTATGTTTTGTCTATTTTTTTTAGGTGAGATTAGAGATGGTGTGTTTCGAAGTAATCAAAACCAGGTGCATGAACAGCCCACATATTAATCGTCATTATCCACTTAAATTAGATTAAGCACGTGAGATTTGAGATGTTGGTCAATGTAGATAAAAGCAGGAGCATTATTGGAGCCTGCCAATTTAGAAGTCAAAATGGGTAAGAACTGATGGTTGAATTTTGTGAAGTTAAAGAAAGCATCGATATTTTAGTTGGGGTCCTTTGTTATCTCTTTCTTTTAGGGTGGACTTGCGCAAGTTGCAATTGGGTCTAGTTGATTCAACCCCAGTACGAGAAGCACCAATTAAACCTCCTCTCAGATATGAATAGCAATAAGTTCCAACACAAACCTCGAAATACAGACATGATAGTAGAATAAAGGACACACATTAATATATTAAAGTTAGCAGATGCCAACCATGCATTCCTATCTTCCGCTTCACTTTTCACCTTCACTGTTTTCACTGTTTTTTTCTTTATAGCAGCAGCAAGTACTCTAAAACTGAATGTGAAAAAATGGAGTGCAATTTTCATGTAATTCGGATACGTCTTCCTCCATGATGGGTTAGTGCAGGTTTCACTTTCCCATTCATTTATACCATTACCTACTATGCTTTCCTCTTGGAATTAGTTCATATTATGACCGCTGTTCACAAGAGAAAAATTAGCTTTATAAATGTAATAAAAGTGCGGGGACATAGTTAATGTACAAGGGTTCATTAAATCTGTCTACCTAATATTTGTCCCCAATATATTCATTAGATTCATCATTTCTATAGTAGTCGCAAACAGTATACAAACTTCATTAAATCGACAACCCAAAAATTTGGCTATATACAAACTTTGAGATGTGCTGGTAAAAAGCGAACAAGAAGGTGACGCGTGGCAGGATGAGCTGGCTCACACAGTTGTTTAAAATAAGGCAGCAGGCTCCACGTTGGCGTTTGATCAGAGTTAGATTCTCTGGACCCACTTATTCTCCCACCAATCAAAATAGGGTCCCATCGTCCCCACCAAACCCCACTCCAAGTTTCACGAGATTTTTATTTTCAGAGATTTATAACTTTTTTTTTTTTTTTCTTAACAAGCTCAAGCCAAACAAAATACAAAAGTTTGTCCTCTCTAAAAGTAGTAAAGGTTGTATTCAAATTGAGGAAAATTTCTGATGTCACTAAAGGCCATGACTTTATGTCAACATATTGAAAGATCCAGTACCTATTAGACAGCAATGCAAAATCATTCCTTCGAAATTTGAACTTACATACCAGCTGTATAATCCACGGCCATATTTATAACCAAAGCATTAATGAAAACTAAATCTTTTGTCTAAACTTCTTCTGCCTAGAAACGTTTCAATCATAGATACCAACCATGCTATACAGAAGAAAAATCCATCTTCTTTGATGATCATGTCCTTTTCATATTATTGAATTTTGTAATACCTATTAGCCAGCTAAAGAGGAGGTCACCAAACTATTCCTATTAATATACAGGATAATGATATTTCCCTACAATCCTTTTTCTCCACTAAAAGCCCTAATCAATATATTATATCAGACAATCCAATAAAGTAGCATAAAACACAACCCCAATTCATTATCATGTAAACTGTATGACCCTTTAATATAAATCTGGTATATTGTTCTTATCTGTAACTCTACAGAAAAATGAAACCACCGGGTCAAATTTGTTATACCTGCTTGGTTTGGTGATTGTATACCTAACAGATTAGACATCTATCTTAAAAATTAAAGGCAGTCTGTCACCTTCTGTCCTGGTATCTAAATTATGCTTCTACGTGACCATACACAATAATGTTATTTCCAATCATGGTTGATGGTTTCCTTCCAAAACGTTTATTAACTGATAGCTTTTCTTTCCTCTAGAGTGACAGGGAAAGCTAGAAAAGGTATATACCTCTAATTCACATCACAATGACAATTCTTATCCTAAAGAAAATGACATAGTCAAGAAATGTGGTATGTGCAGATTCACCTATGTGTGTCCATGTTTTTCATCATTGCCTTTCACAAGTTGGTTTTCCCCCCATTTCAGATACATAATTTGTTTTCCTTTTCACCAACGCCATAGTCGACCTTATTAGAATTCATTGTGTCATTTTCAGATATTAATGCACATAGCAATGCCTAATAATGCGTATATATAAGATCACTCTCCAAAAAAGGCTATGCAAGTTGTCTTCAATCTCAGTACACATGACACATGTGATCAGACTCTGTCAAAGATAATGCAATGTCATTGAGACAGTTTTTAGTACCTCCTGTATATCAAGATAATTGCCGAGACATGTAAACGAAGAGCATGAGTACCTCACCTTAAAGGATCTACAAGCTGTCTTCAACTCATTACACAGGACACATGTGAGAAGACTATGTCCTGGGAGTATAGCCTTTCCAACCCACCCTGTATATACACTGTCACACACACAGCTAGCTGAAAAGCGATTTTATGCAATTTGAAATGTATATAATCCAAAACAATAGACATAGAGATATAGCATAAATAGGCAAGGAAGCAAAATAGCATTGCCTAATGAGAAAGTCCATATGGAACATTTATTATAAGAGTAATCTACACTCAAAAGGGATGCTGGAGAAATTTCAAAAAGATAAAAAGGAATGGTGGAGTTTCATAGCATTCATCTAGACCTAAAATAAAAATTTAAGATCAGCAGCTAATCCATAGATAATAGTCTTCAGGAATTTAGACTATTGCCCAAAATGATTCCAAGGGGCCTTGTATAGACATTCATAACAATATTATAAGTACTTATTTACTAGATAGGTTTGTTCAAAAGTAAGACCAATAACATATCTACTGCATTTGAAATTAAATCAAGTTAGCTGAGGCTTTCACTAAGTGCATGTTTGTTTTTTCAACTTAAAATACTTAATATAAGATATTTTATTCATTAAGGATCATTAAGTGTTGAAGTAGAGAAAAACAAATAAGTAGTTTGTGACAGATGAGGATCATCAATAGTTCTGCATTAGCAGAAGGATAGGAAAAAAGGCAAGGCAAATTTAATATGTAATAGAGCTTGGAAAAGGTAAATCAGGAAAAGAAAAAGATTGAAGACACAGCATTTCTGCTTCTGCAAACCTGAAACATAATCAATTTTATTTAATGTTGGCCTGGAAAGTAAACTAATTTAACTCTTACCAGTACACTATCGGAAAGGAAATAAAAATCTGAATTAAAAAGTAGTTCATTGGATGTACCACATATACTGATCCAAATTCCAATTAGAAAGATAATTTAACATTTGCCTGCAATCTCTGACAAGATGAATTATATACATCAAACAGAATAAGAAAAAAGATGATAAGATGAATTGAAAAAATAACTTTGAAAGCAATGAAAACTTTGATTTTCAGAAGCCTCCAACCTATCTTATCCAATAGGTTCTATATTTGGAACTATAGTAAAATTCTAAGGTGATCACAAAGGACTACCAATTCAACTTCTATGATCTCTCTAATCATGAAACTCACGAGCTACAGTATCATATCATACAAGTTGGCCAAGATAATTCAAATCATTCCTCTGGGTAAAAGACTAACGTGCCTTACTGCTTCACTAAATCTTTTAAGTTGATTCTTATATATTCAGGACTCAGAGATCCCAATGGGAAACCTTAATCTAAAATCTGTCTAGGAGAAAGCCATATATGTTAACATTCGAGAGAAAAAAACAATAACAACAACAACACCATTATTGAAAATTATATGACAGGACTATACCCATGAATATACTCTCACCAACAGTAGTTCCCAGGAAGGAAGAGCCTATGTGTTGAAAAATAGGAGAACAGAAAATGAAGAAACAACAGATAATCTCGTCTATTCTTTTATTCCCACTAATGCCACTATGGTACAGTTGATAAAAATATTTCTTAAATTCTTGTACATAGGTCTTTTGCAAAACTGTAAAACTAGATCAAAGAAGTATTGGTGCCAATAATTTGTTATGCCAAAGCAGCGTTTCTCAAACGGTACTACCATAAAACATCAAATTATGTCAAGATTAATTAGTCCAATCTTAGTTTCCTCATATACAGCATGCTCCAACGGTATCAAGTACTTGATAGCTGATATCAAAGAGCCCCCGGAAAGTGTTGAATTTGCCATAACAGTCTGAAGTATCGTTCGTAATTTCAGAGCACAGGGGATAAATACATGCTAACAGAAGAGGTAAACAGAAAAACAAACAGACAATAGATGATACTACTCCTATGAAGCAACTGGCGATAAAGGTTTTATCTTCTCCAGCAATTTCTCAGCTTCAATAAACCCACCCAATGGTCCCAAAGACAGGTATTTAACATGTTTCCATCTGTTGAGTCACTTCAAAATTAGGATTTCATAACTCCAGGAATCTCTACAGAAAGCAGATAGTCACTGTTAAATATAAACTAACTTGCCTGGGCATGAAGGGTAGAGCCAGGCAATGCAGGTGAAGATGGTTAACACTGTTCAGTGGGGGCTGATGAAATCCGAATCTGTCACAAGGGAAAAGGGATCCAATTTAAAGCTTGTTCTCAAGATCAGCTTATTATCCAAATAGGTTATGCAGCTTTATTTGTAAAGCATAACATACTATCATATCATAGTTTGCAATTATTGTAATTTTCACACCCTAAATCAACTATAATATATCAAGAAAATGCTGACTGAGACTAACAACAATATATCCAAAACTATCAGCATGTCTGCTGACCTTTTACCTCCATCATATAAACTCAAATCAACATAAAACCCAACAACAAAGGGGCATCAGATAAATTGAAAGGTTAAGAAATAGAAATTCGATAGAAATAAACGAATTCATACAGTCTTATCAAATTCATGTTACTATCATTTGGATGGATAATTACTCGTTTTTGGAAACCCCACCTCTAGCATTAAATTAATTGACAGAACAATAAAAATATTCATGTAAAGGGCATGATACCTCTTCTATTCTCTCTGCTACATTCACTTTCATTAACATTACGCATTATGGATGGGCTAGTTACAGGAGAAATTCAAGCAGAGATAATGTAGAAAAGAAGCAATTACAAATGCTTATGATAAAAAATAACTATAACCTCAACAGTAAGACAATCTACCAACAAGTTTAGAGAACAATTCACAGAAATTTCAACAAGCACAACAAATTCTACAGCAAAAAAATAAAAATAAATTAAAAGGCGCACCCCATAATTTCCACATGAAGAACAAATACCTATACTGAACTGCCTGAGGTGCATCCCGGGATAACAATGTCTGCCCAACCTTTAGCATGTGACTTACTAAAGAGAATGACAAATAGCTGTTTAGCCATAGAAAATCACAGTTTAATCATTTAGCTCTATCACTAATAGCCTTCTTTACCTAATGTGTGGTCTTCTTCCCTCCTTTGCAGATCTTTCACGGTGGGAATGTGACTCACAGGAATAACCAAGTAATGCCTACAATAGAACACAAATCAAAATTCAGAACAAGGAATAGTTACTAGTTCTAACAAAGCTAGCGAACGAGAAACTATGTGCCTTCTATTCTATACCTAAGTACAGCATCATGTATCTGTGCGCACACAAGTGAATCCAACAACTCAAGCGCGATATGATCAAATTGAATAAACAATAAAATGGTAATCAGATTGCGATCAACCAATGAATTGATAAGCAACTCAATCACGATCAACTAGTGATAAATTCCGTTTACATATTAATGGAGACATTTTAAAAAATAAAAAATAAAAAACTGAAACCTGAAGGCGGCAGGCTTGATATCTTGAAACGCAACAACTTTATCATCCTGCAAAAAGTAGAAACAGAAGGAATATAATTAAAAGGGAGATCAGAAACCCTCTCGTTCAAATAGAAGTAGATGAGAGTGGAATTAGGAGAGAGAAGCAGACCGAGTGAAGCAGAGGAGTGGAAGTCGAATTTCGGGCAATTTCGCAAAAGATGCAAGGCGATACTCCCGCCATTGGCCGAAAATGTAAAATTTCACACAAATCCAGATTTTATCCGTTGAATATAAGAAAGGTCGGTGGCATTTTTAGATATTTTATTAAAAAATTAAATTTTTAGATAAATTAAAATTTTTATAAAATTAATTTTTTTTAAAAAAATTCGTAAAAATAGAAAAAATGATTATGAGCCTGTTTGGTATGGTTTATAAAAGCACTTTTACAGTTTTTTGGATTCAAAAGTACATTTTAATACTGTTCGGTTAGAAATTCGGAAAGTGTTTTTAGTGAAAGTATCTCAGTTGGTGTCTCTATCAAAGTGCTTCTACTTCTCTTCTTCTTTTGTCAGAAGTCAAAAGCACAAGTTATCTCAAACAGTCTCTGTATTATTCCTACTTTTCTTCCCCTACTTTTGGGACTGCAATACAGACATTAAAAAACACTTATATTTAAAATATATATATATGTTTACCTTTTTTATTAAAAATTTATATTTTTACAATTTTTTTATTTAAAAATTTACTTCTAAAAAATCGTATAAAATTTTTAGAATTAATCTAAAATTAAAAAAAATTATAAAATCTAACTTTTGATATGGTTCATTATGTGTAGTAGTAAGAATGATAGAGCCCTTAGGCCATCTCCAACCCAACTACCCTATCTCAAATATAGGGTAGAAAAACTTGAAAAACCAAATCCAACCCATCCACCCTATTACAAATTTCAAGATTTTTTAGGGTGTTTGCATAGAGGTCCTTCACTATTAATAGTGTTCTACTTTCCTCCACGCCCTATTGGACCTATTTGCAATTTTACAAAATTAAATTTACATTTGAATCCTTTTCACCATATATTTGATAGTTATAAAGTATTAATTATAAAGTAAACATTAATTATATGATATTTAAAATAATAAATTATTAAAATTTAAATTATTAATTTTTTTAAATTAAATATTTAAATTAATTATTTTTTATGATAATAATAATAATATAATGTAAAAATATAAATAATAACACTAAATAATAATAAAATAAGTAATCATAAATTAACTTGTACATGAATTTAAAACACCATACTCATACATAAACTATGAACTACAATTAAAAAGATACATATAATTTAAAATTGCGGATAATAGTAATCATCTTCTCCAATACCACCAAAATGTGGGTTGCTATTGTTGGATGTGTTGGAAACACCATCTTGTGTTTAATTTTGTTATATCTATGTTTATGTATGAGTGTGGTGTTTTAAATTCATGTACAAGTTAATTTATGATTACTTATAGTAACTCGGAAAATTAAATAGATATCTATTTTTAATATTTAATTTTGTTATGACAATGTAATCGTTATTTAACGTGTTATTAAAATTATATATCTATGTTTTATGTTATTTTTATTTCAATTTATTTATTAATAAATATAAAAAAATAAACTATTTAATTATGTTAATAATATTAATTAATAATTAATTTGTTAATTATTATATTTTAATAATATTATTAATTTAATTTAATTTATAATTATTAATATACCATCTACAATTATTAATCTTTCATATTAATAATGAATTCAAAATTTAACCACAAAAAATAAAATAATTACAATTTGACCCCAAAATGAATATAGGGTATGGGTAGGGTTGGAATGAAAATCAGGATAGAGTGATAGGGTATGCCTTATATTTGAGATAGGTTATGGGTGTGGGTTGGAGATGGCCTTAGGCCTTCTCCAACCCAACTACCCTATCTCATTTTTAGGGTAGAAAAACTATAAAAATCAAATCCAACCTATCCACCCTATTATAAATTTCAAGAATTTTTAGAGTGTTTGCATGGACGTCCTTCACTATTAATAGTGTTCTACTTTCCTCCACGCCCTATAAGACCTATTTGTAATTTTACAAAATTAAATTTACATTTAAATCCTTTTAACCATATATTTGATAGTTATAAAGTATTAATTATAAAGTAACATTAATTATGATATTTAAAATATTAAAATATTAAAAATTAAATTATTAATTTTTTTAAATTTAAAATATTTAAATTAATTATTTTTTTATGATAATAGTAATAATAATATAATGTAAAAATTTAAATAATAACACTAAATAATAATAAAATAACTAATCATAAATTAAAATTTACGTAAAGTAACTTGTATATGAATTTAAAAAACCACACTCATACATAAATTAGAGATAGAAATGCTCATTATGCACTTCGAGATGCATTAATTGATCATTTGTGGGATCGATATGGTAACTTGGAAAATTAAATAGATATCTACTTTTAGTATTTAATTTTGTTATGACAATATAATCCTTATTTATCGTGTTATTAAAATTATATATCTTTATGTTTTATATTATTTTAATTCAAATTTATTTATTAATGAATAAAAAAACCATTTAATTATGTTAATAATATTATTTATTTAATTATTTAATTATTTTTTTTATTATATTTTAATAATATTATTAATTTAATTTATATTTATTAATACACTATTTATAATTATTAATCTTTCATATTAATAATAAATTTAAATTTACTAAAAAAAAAATAAAATAATTACAATTTGACCCAAAATAAATATAGAGTAGAAGTAGAATTGGAATGAAAATCAGAATAAAGTGACAGGGTATACCTTATATTTGAAATAGGGTATAAGTGTGGGTCGGAGATTTAAAGGGACTAAACGAGGCCAGGCTGCGGATTTAAAGGGGCCAAAATTCACCAATCTTAACAGGCCGGGTCGGTCCGTTTATTCATTAAATCAGCGCGGATAGTCAATTCAAGTAAGCAACGGCTTCATTTTCTAGTAACTCGATTGATGTTCATGTTCTCCGGGCTGTATAAAACCCTTGACTACTCCGTCTCACTTGGCGCCACTCTTCTCTCCGATTCGCTGAAACTCACCACCGCTCGGTTCATGTCAACTCAACGAGTCTTTCAGCTGAAGTTCGAACCACTCACCGGCAACTCTGAGTGGGTCGTCATCAACGAAAACGATGACGTTCCTGAGAGCTCGCAAGAACCGCTTCTGGCTACAACGTCGTATCTTGACATGCTCAACGACTCTCCTAGAAATAGAGCCTACCGTCTGGCCATTGAGAAGACGGTTACAAAGCCCTGCCACGTGCTTGATATCGGGTACTCCTTTTCTATCAATTTTGTATCACATTCCTCAAAATTCATCATCTGGAGTTAATTGATTATTGCTTTAGAATAAATTTTTGTAAGTGAATTATATGAAGTTCTGTTAAGTTAAATGTAGGGCTGGGACTGGACTGCTGTCAATGATGGCTGCGAGGGCTATGGGTTTGGGTGAGTCAAGAGCGCAGTCTGGCGCAGAAGGAATCGTAACAGCTTGTGAGTCTTACCTTCCCATGGTGAAGTTGTTGCGTAAAGTTTTGCATGTCAATGGTATGGGACGGAATATAAATGTTATCAATAAGCGATCTGATGAAGTTGTGGTTGGCATTGATGTTAGTTCTCGCGCAGATGTTCTTGTGAGTATTGTTATTGCAGTATTGTTCTATTTGACATGGAAATAGTGTTTCTGTTAAAATATGAGTAGTGAATTGGACATAAGTTTTAACATGTTATTTGTAAATTGTATGCTTGTTTGGTTGGGATGAAGAAAAGAAGGTGCCGATGATAAGTTTGCATTCTCGGTTAAAAGAACGATTATAGGTGTTTAATAGCACTGCAGGTTTACCTGGTTATTGATCATGGCACTTTGAGAGACCAAATTATCTGCAGATAAATTAGGTTAGAGGAATACTTTGTAGAAGTTAAAAGTATGGTATCCTTAGGTCAACCACCATCTTTGAGCGTTATTCTCTCTGTATTTATTTTTTCTTTTATTTTATTTTAAGTATACGCTTCCATACTTTCCCCTTTTTCCAATATTAAATTAAAACAATTGATTTCTTCAGGTCAGTGAAATACTGGACTCTGAGTTACTAGGTGAAGGATTGATACCGACACTACAACATGCTCATGACTCGTTGTTGGTTGAAGATCCACTGGTTGTGCCTTTTAGAGCAACCACTTATGGGCAGGTTTTTACTCTGGACTCTTTACACCCTTATGAGGTGTCTTTTCAATTTTTTGTTTCAGTCTGATCTCATATTCCATTTGTGCGAAGGGTTGTTTGTATTATTTTCTTCCTTGATATTATCTTCATATAATTTAGATCTTCTAGAAGATTATAATATCATTATGTAGAGCATTGATGTTTGAAGGTATAATCAAATTACTATAATATGTTAAAAAATGTTTCTTTTTTTTTTTATAGAAAATGTTATCTGTAGCTAAAATGTTGGAGCAAGACTATTATTACCCTTAAATGTTCATATTTACGACACCTGTACAGTGTAACTCTACTTTAATTTACATTTACTACTAAAAGTAATTCATAATTGTCTTTATACCTTGCAATTGCTCTTTCTCAAACTAGAATTTGAGATAACAGATACTTTAGCCAGTTTTTGGTGGTAAACGTAGTCCTCTATTAAAAAGGATAAAGTGAATACGGAGAAAGATACAAATACCTTCTCTAACCATGGGAAGGATGTTCATTACCACTTTGTACTAGATTTCAATTGCAACCTTTGGCCATATGAAATGAGTAGTTCATAACATTAAATGTTGCTTTTTTATCTCTTCTTTTGGCCCTTGACCTAACTTTTCTATGCTAATTTAATTACTGTTTCCTAAGGTTATTATTATTGCTGTTATTGTGGCTGCCTGAAGAATTAGATTCTCTTCTATTGACAACTGAAAATACTAATGTTGTACTGATATTGTGCTTTTGTAAATTTGATTTCTGATCATCTGTATGTAATGTGATTTATCTCAATTTTCACATTCTCTTCCTTCTTCCATTTTTTAAGCTGGTTGAAAGCCCAACCCTATGGAAGTTGCATGATTTGCATAATAATGAAGCAAAAGCATCGGATGGCATTCACCTTACTCCAACTGGCTTACCTACTATTTTACACGTCAAGTCTCAACAATATGCTATGCATTGTGATGCCATAACAAGAGAAATCAAACTGGTAATAATGACACTAACCTTTCTTTTACAGATTTTGTAGAATGTACCCACTGTTGATTTCCTGCTCAATCTAGGATTCATCCAGCTGTCAGAACCCTTCAAAATATTTGAATTCGACTTTTGGAAACGGCCAGATAGTCATGGCAATACTGAGCTACTTATAAAGGCTACTAATGATGGACGAGTCAATGCTGTGGTTTCATGGTAACAGAATTTGTGCTATCTGTACCTTAAATATCATTCTTGGAAAAATGTTACCATAATTCCAAGTTGTTCTTTAGGTGGGTTCTTCAACTTGATCAAGAAGGAACAATATTTTATTCTACAGCTCCTAGGTGGATAACTGCACCAATAAACTCTAGTGAGTCACACCATAACATTCTTCATATGTTGCATTCTTTCTCACTTTCTTTAATCATCATGAACTTTTAACATTCTTGCAAAAGGCCGACTTTCAAAAAGGAAATGGATGCGCTTGATTTGATAGTGATAGACCTCATTTGTGAAGAACTATAGGAGGAGAGGTAAGAGGCCAGCTAGGAAAGACGACTAGAATCCTTTTAACAGATTCTACATACCATTAGTAGCAGGGCAAGGAAGGTGAGGTGAGATCAGGTTGTTAGAGCTCTTGGTAATGTTTGCTGATTAAGTAATAGAGGATTAGTGTATATATCGAATGTTTTGTTAGTATGGGGCCAGTGATTTTGTCTAGGAACTGGTGGAGCTATAGGCGAGAGCAGGGGTGCTCACTAATACCTTTTGGGCTGTATTTGGTGAGCAAACTTGCAATTCAAGATACAGATATTTCTATCATAACTCTGTACTAGTTCAATGATTTCTCCTAACATATAGTAATTGGGTATGCATTTTTTTTTATTTTTTATTATTATTTTTTTTTATAATTTTACATACAGGATGATAGTGTTTTCTCTCCTGATTGGTACAGATCATGTAGCATCTGATGTGACATGCTGGGAAAAAAATAGTATCTGATATGACTTATGCTGTTTGTATATGCAAAATTATCTGGAAAAGGTACCTTAAGATATTAGACATGAGAACCTAACCTCTCCATTCTCATTTCTCCCTTTTTAGACAACTTGTGGCATTCTATGAATGTTAACTGGACTTATAACATCAATTGGCTAACTTACTTAGGTGTTGCTTTCGATGTTCAAGAGCTTAAGGAAATACCTGTGCCAAGCTGGTTGTAGTATGTTTGACCATCATTAGAGACAAAAAAATATTGCCTTTTTTTTTTCAGAACTTTCCATGTTTTCATGGTCACATAATGTAATGAGGTGGTTTTGTAGGTACTCAAGATTGGTGTGACCACTGGAAACAGTGCGTGTGGTTCATTCCAGGTCACGGTTTGGCCATAAGACAGGATGAAGAGCTTCTTTTGAATGCTTGTCATACTGAAACAAGTACTTCATATACTCTTAAGCCACGGGTGCCTAGAACTGAGGTGACAAATGATAATTTAGATGCTGGGAATTTTCAGTTATTACTACCACCAGAAAGAATAGCTATCTATGGTGACCACGAATGGAGACATGACATGTTAACGGCCTTACAGAATACTGTAAGATCTCTCAATTCCTGGTGCAGTTTTGCGTCAAGGTTAACTTTTTGTCTTCCTGATGTCTGGACCTTCTGTGTTTTCAATTCCATTAGTGATGAGGTTTCCGAATAAGTGATTTGTTTTTTGGGGTGTGTGTGTATCATAACTAAATTATAATTTTTTTTAAGTGTGTTTTGTCTATGAAGTTCCCAATCTTCAGAGATTGTTTTTCTTAAATTAGTCATGTAAGTTGTATCAATTTCTGCAAGTTAAGGTCATAGCTTATCTACTCAAATGATTAAAAGTTGAAGAGGAAAAAATGTCAACAGTTTTCAACCTCTGCAGTCATGGAAACACTAATTTTGTTGATATTTTTGGACATGAGATTTTTTAGGTTGTGTAAGTGATGATGTGGGGATGGAGGCCCTAAAAGTCCCTTTGGCTAGTGCCAGTGTCAAATGCATTGGACTCTGTGATACAAAATTGTGTGCTGAGATTGACTGATTGGGTTGATAGCTTGAGTTTTCATTTCATGAATGAACTATGGCATGCGTGAAAATCTGTGCCCAAATTATGCTTAAAATTCAATAAGAGTGACCAGCTTATGAGATAATTCTCATTGTTGTCTGTATCTGAAATAGATGCTAGTTTTAAGATGTGGCCAAAAGAATATTGCGATCCTATTAGAGTGTGTACATGTGATGAAAAAGGGTTCTATTTCTGATCAGTCTTCAATCTGAAGATTAAAATCATCTCATTTTATTATTCTTGTTTGTTGCAATCATGGCTATTCTTGAAATTCCTTAAGTATCTAGCGGTATTTGACTGGCTAGTTTACTCTTGTTTTTTCATCTGTTATTTTTGTTTTTCTTTTACCTGCTGCATAATTGCTGAAACTTTATTTTTTGCAGCTGTCACAAAGAGCTGAGCCATTATGCATAATTGCAGATGATAGTATTTTCTCAGCAACCTGTGTTGCACATCTTTCTAAAACAGCAAAAGTACTGCTGTTATTTCCAGGGCTGGGAGACAAGGGGTTGCAATATTTGGAAGCTGTTGCTAATGCCAATGGTTTCTCTATGGATCGTGTGGAAATTCTTCAGAAGAGAAAAACATGCTTGACCATTGATGATACCCATCAAAAGAAGGTACCTTCAGTGCATTCACATTTGACACTATGATGACTTATTTATGGAGACCTGCCTGCTGTCCTGCTTCTTCACTTGTTTAAGCATTTTAGGAAAACCACTGGGCAATCTCACTTCAATTATCTATTTTCTGTTTTGTTTTGTTTATTTCAAAATCATCATTCAACAGTTCTGTTATTCTGCTCTGGCAGAAGTTCAACGTATTGAACCCTTTGTCATGTAGAATACCACTTGTCTCTCCTGGTCTTATTTGGAGTGTGTAGGGCTCCAATCTCAGTTTCCTTCCACATTCTAGACTAATGAAGTTGAGATCTTGTTTCGTCTACAGGTTGATCTGGTAGTTGGAGAGCCATATTACTATGGAATTGATGGCATGCTTCCATGGCAGAACTTACGGTTCTGGTATTTTTCTCTAATTTGATTATTCTTTCAGAAATTTTATGCACACACAGACACACAGTCTTTGTCTACAATCTTAGTTACTGTCTGTAATTGGTCCCAGTCGATGGTTCCCAGATGAACCTAGTTGGCAATACATATGCTTTATTTATTTATGTTTTGGCTTCCTCAGACTTTGTATCAGCTTATAATTAATGATGTTCATACAGGGTTTAATGAATTTGCTTTTGACGAAATACTTAATACAACAAAAAGGATTTTCAGATACTGTTTTGTTTTGTGGCTGTGTTTTGAAAGATCTGAAGGTAGCTAGTGCTGTTATAACACGGTAAAATGGAGATGTGGATGCTACATATTTTGTATACCCCTGTTTGACAACTTTGATAATTTAACTACTCCTTTATTGCTATCCTATAAATCTGGTCTTCCAGTATCTGTGTACACGCAACGTCTGTTAACCTCCCTAGAAAATATGCTTTGCTGCCATCAGTATAACACATTAGGCAAATGGTGGTTCATTGATGCTGATGACATACATGTTTTTAACTTTTACAGCAAATAGTATTCAAATTTAAGAACTTATCTGAGCTGATTGACTTCTTTTCCATTTTGTATTTCATTAGGAAGGAGCGGACTGTGCTGGATCCTATCCTTGCCGAAGATGTGTCAATCATGCCTTGCAAGGGAATTTTGAAGGCCTGCGCCATGTCTCTTTTTGTAAGTTACTTGTTTTTCCTGGCAAGATATTTTTTCACTGGGCAGTTGTGCGCCTGTAAGCTTTAAATATACTTTTGGGTTGAACCATGCTGTAATTTTTTAATGAATCAGGATCTTTGGAATAGCAGATGCGGCTTAAGTAAGATTGAAGGTTTTGACCACACAGTTGTGAATTCCACATTAGGTGCATGTGGTCATTTGCCCCCACCTAAGGAGGGTCCTTGCCTTCCTTTCTTTATTTGGCAGTGTGGGGAGCTTGAGGTATGATAAAATTGCTTGGATGATGAAATTCCTTGTGTAACAACAGTTTACCTTACCCAACCTTTCACGTTGGATCTGTTCAGGAGGTCAGTGAGGTATTTACCATCATGGAGTTTGACTTCTCTAAACCAATAAGTCAATGTCATGGAAAAGCTACGGTAAGTTCACCTTGAGAATTGGTCATACTTTGATTGTTCAGTCATCTGTTTCTACTAATTGAAGAGAAGCTACTATCAAACTTTCCCTAGGTGCCATGAGAAAACCACACTTCAAATATTAACTTGTCAAGAGCTAGGTCATTATGAACCCAATCTGTACCAGATTTGTAGAGGGGAACTTTAAGCTTTCATAGCTTACAAATTGGTAGCTAACCTCTCACTGGAAGTTTGTCATTAATATTGGCTTTAACTTGCATAGTTGAGAGATGTGATGATCTGATTGTTGCATAATAAGCTGTTGCAAGTCTCTTTAAACCAAGAGGTCGCAGATATGTGAGAATTGGGATGATGAGGGCCCCATGAAACTGTAGACTTATTGTTCTACGAGTTAACACAACATTTTCCTCAATATAATCATCATAACATGTGTGTTTTAATCTATTCAAATTATAATGAATCCATTTCATGTAGTAACTGTACAAAAGAACTTATGGAGCAGGTTGAATTTACGAAGCCTGGAATTTGCCATGGATTTGCCTTGTGGATCGATTGGGTGATGGATGTTGAAAATAATATTGTGATATCAACAGGACCAGGTACCTTTTCTTCTTCATTTTCTATTAAAGCTTGTCTACCTGTAATTGTTGTCATTTATTCTCAGCCGGTAATGTTTAACCATCCCTGGCTCAACATATTTCGACCCCTCAACTCTGATTAAATGATGTGAAATAGAGAACAAATAGTAGCAATATGTGGACTTATGCATTAAATACTTTCAGATAAAAAATACTGGAAACAAGGAGTGAAGCTTCTGGCATCACCTGTGGCAGTCGCAACCAGAACATCTAAACAAGAGGACGAATGTTCCTCCGCACTGGTTGAAGCTTCATTTGATCCAACATGTGGGGAGCTTAACATTCAACACACATTCACATAACCCTCCACTGTGTTTTGAACACAAGCTGGTATAATGCTACTCGATGCTCAATTATGAATTCTGTCTCCATTGTCATGCAACCTACAGTGCAATTTTTAGAAACTATTTATAAAGTGTGCATCCGATCGGAATGTATCTTATCTTAATTTTTTTTTATATAAATTATTTGAATTATGGTATATCAATTTGATACTTATTAGTTTTGGTTTTTCTTTTATAATCAAGCAAGTCTTCTAATTTAACTTTGCATTGTAATTATTTTCACAAGTTTAAATTCTTTGTAATAAACAATAGGGTTCCTTAGCGTACTGTACCTGATCATATCGAGTTTGAGGTGGGATATCTTCCAGCTCCTTTGCTAGCTTTTCCTATGCAGCTGGACGGGGTCGGGGTTTTTTTTTTCCAACTCTTAACTGTAGCTTTTTATTATTTATTTTTTCAACTCTAGCTGTAGCTTACCGTGTTTCCCTTTGTCTGCCCCCGAATAAGAATAGTAAATTTTCCTTTCCTGGGCATTCCTTGAACTTCTTTTCAGATTTCGGATCCTTCTTGTCTTCACTAAAAGCTGTATCATTCTCTTTTCACTTTCATCCTTTTCGTTGTTCAATTTTCCATTATCCATCGTCTTGCCTCGATCAGTTGAATCAGAAGAAGAATGGATATCAAATCATGGTCTCTGCTGCTATAGCCCTTAAGGAGATTCTCTGCAATCTGAAAATTGAAGAGCTTGTCCTCCTATGACGTGCTCATGATATTATGCATCAACTAATGGAATCCCATCTGAAAGCTGAAGAGCTTGTCCTCTAATGTGCTTATGATATTATGGATCATAGATCCGGTCTGTTTCAGTTTGCATAGACTTTCTCTTTCCTTTGTAGCCGACGCAGTATTACGTGGAAGAAACTTCTTTCTCGACCTGTTCTCTAGTACATCTCAAGTGTCGATGTCTGGCTTACTCGTAAAGGTCGTCACCTACTCTGGTCTCTGCCATCACAGTTTTCTCCTATTAGGAACATGCTTAGGCTATGTTCGGCAGGCATCAACAAAATAGGGATCTGTAGCAATTAACCGTTTAAATAGTGGGTAGAATAGTGGTCAAAATAACCGTTACTTTAGCAGTAAAAAAATAGCGGTTAGATATAAAATTATAAAAAAAAGATAATAATTTAATTATTTAATTTGTATTTATTAATGTGAAATAAAAGGGTATTTTAGTAATTTTATAATAGTGATTGAGGTAAAAACTAATTTTAGTGATGTACTTCAGACCGCTATATGAATTTTTAACCGCTACTTTAAAATGCTATTACTGAATAATTATTTTTTTAATATGCTTTTGAAACTGCTAATGAAATACTGTTAACATACTTATCATTGACTTGATCCGTTTCAAGTATTCTTGTAGCTTTACAATATTGCTTTATATCCAATGAAGTTTCGGAGTTTGTTGGCCTCCGCACCCGTTCAAACTTCTCTGACTTGGAGGCCTTTGATTTTGGCCTCAGCATGAGTGTTCCTATTTGCTTCATGTATGCACATTATCCACGCATCACACCCTCGAAGCATTGAACTTGTCTATTACTACTGTTTCAAAGTCACTATAACCTATAAAATTCCACGGTATCATGTGGTGCGTTTGACCAAGATGATTGGCCTATAGGTGCCTTGCTAGTCTCAATTGACAGGTTGGAGCATTAATATGAGAAGTTACATAATATATATTATTAACTTTTAAGTTTTGTTATATTTTATTAGTTTTTAAGTTTCGTTAGAATGGTATGATATTTTGTTATTAATGATTTTATATTTTTGAGCTTAAGGATATTTTAGGTTCATGTTTTAGTTGTTAGGATTTTTAGTAACTATAGTGTTATGGTTTTTAGTCACCTTATAAGGGTGAAAAGAGTTTTATATGATTTAGTTGTAACAACACAATCAATAAAATCATCATACAAGTATGAAGTAGCTGTAATTGGGTGAACTTGGATAATCGGTAATCATCATACAAGTATGAACGTCAGCATATAATTATTCACTACGTATCTGAAACTTCATCTTCCATCACAACTCAAAGATATATTTTTAAAGTTTTTTCATTCTTGAGCATTATAGAGTTAATGTTATGGTCCAGGGGTTTATGGGTCTTGAATTAATTATTTTAGAGTTACTTGTAACGTCATTATGGATATTGGATAGTGTTTTATGTTAATTGTATGGTATTGGAATGCAATTTGATGAGTTAGGGTTGAAGCTAGGGGTTGTTTATGGGTCTTAAATTAATGATTTTAGAGTTACTTGTAACGTTATTATGGATATTGAATAGTGTTTTGTGTTAATTGATGATATTGGAATGCAATTTGATGAGTTAGGGTTGAAAATCCCAAATGTAGTTTTCCAGCTGCTTCCCGGTGTCCATGCTTGAAAACTGTCCCAAATTAACACCATTTCCCGATGTCCATGGCTGGAAATGATTTAATTTAATTTCTGTACATTGATACGGTAACACAGATTTGGGTCAGGTTCGAGCCCGCACAGATTTGTTTTTAGGTACCACTACCCAAAAGACCTCATACTAATGGAGTTCTCTAGATGTTTTATATACAAGTTATTATCCTTTTGTATTACCGATGTGGTATTGAGTTTGACATCCCAATTATCCTCCCCTTCGAACCAAGGGCCACATCGCCTCATCTCGAGATACTACACCGATCCTCCAAACCAAAGATCACACGTCAGTCTCCCCTCGAGACAATCCACCATCGGCCACCGATCTCCCATTGAGATATTCAACTGATCCGTCAAATCTTCACCACCGTTACTATCCAACGAGATCCGCCACCTGACCACCATATTATCAGGAAGACTTTCGAGGCACACCACGGATCTAATTACGGGCTCCATCTCTGAACTAGGCTCTGATACCACTTGTTAGACCCTCCGGAGTCGCTCATCAACTCCCACATTAGTATGATATTGTTCGTTTTAGGTCAGGACCGAGCCCGCATGAATTTGTTCTTGGATATCACCACCTTAAAGGCCTCATTCTAATGGAGTTCTCTGGATGCTTTATACATAAGCCATTATCCTCTTGTATTACTGATGCACTATTAGTTTGACACCCCAAATATTAATAATATTAGTTCTTCCAAAATAAAGAAACAGTAATTCGATTTTAGTATCGATTTCTTTAAGGAATAGTTCTTAGTCACCCCTAGATATCAAATGTGTAATAACATTCATCTTATCTTGCTAACTCATATCGATGAGAGTAATGACTAGTTAATTCATCAAATTAATGATGAGTTTGGTGAAGGTGTGAGAATGTATTTCAAAATGACGATGTATTGTGATAAAGGCATATAGATATGGCTACGAGAGTTGGAAAATCTAATTATCAATTTAGGTCGCAATTAGGTTCTTGTTCTTCATCAAGGACTTCAAAGCACCCAATAGAGTTTTTGTTCTTCATCAAATGCTTCAAAGAATCCAATAGAGTTGCAAGTAGGAAATTTTGGAATTGAAGAAATGGGTGAGAAGTAGGAAGAGAAAAAACAGATGAATGGGAGATTGATGGAGAAGACATACTTTTAACATGGACCATGTTAAATGATTCTTTATCTCTTTCTTTTATTTTTTATTTTATATATATATGGGATATTCCCAAAACCCCCACTTTTTAAAAGTATTCACTTTGAACCCCTGGTATTGTAAAGAATTGTAAAACCGCCCCCAAATTAAAATCCGGGTGGATTTAAAACGATTATCGTTAGTTTTATTAACAGCAGGAGTATATTGTAATTTTACATGTTTAAAATTTAAAATTTTAAAAATAACGGACTAAAAGATAAAAAGTCGCACCAGAATACATATTTTAAACTGCTGGAGTGAGGAAAAGTTCACATGTGTCCTACTTTTTCTCATTAACCTACTGTTTGTATTCTGTCACACACAAATTTACACTCACTATCTCTAACCTCACGCTCCCTCTACACCACACCTCACGCTCTCTCTGACCTCATGTCTCGACGAATTTGAACACAAAATCCATTTCTATGGAGAGAAGATCATCGACGACGACTATTTTCGTCGACTAATCTCAGTGTGTTCTCTTTGTCTGGTCTCACATCTACAATCAGTGTCTATTTGTAAAGAGGCTAACCTCTAAAACAACTCCTCATTGTGTTTCGTTCTAAGGTCTTTGTCGATGTTAGGTATCTGCGATATTTTCGGCGTGCGTTATTGGCAACCATTCTCTACAACACTACTCATAGCTATAGCTTCTGACGTGGGTTCAGATAATTTATTTATTTTTCTCTTTCTCTGTTCTGTTGTTTTCCGTCGACCGTCTGTGTTTTGTTTTTGCTTTGAGTATATTTGATTGGTGTTGACGAAGGTGTACTTATTTGAACATTCACCTGTATTTTCTCTTTGTTACGAGTGTGTTTAAATTGTTGTGGTTAGGTGAATTTTTGTTGAGCTGATATTTTAGAATGGGGTTCGGGTGTTTGGCCATTTAGTTAGTTGGGGAGTTATATTGATACTTTGTGTTGTTTTGTACTTTTATGCTCAGATCTAATTTCTTATTTTTTGTTTAATATGATCTTTGACTTTTTAAATTTGTTTTTCGTGCAAGGTTAGGGGTCTGCACCACTGATTCCTGAAGGTTGGTCTTGTTTACGTATAAGGCAATATAAAATTTTTCTTATAGTAATATGGTATTTATATGCTGAAGGTTCTTCAAAATCTAGATGGTACAATAAAGCAGTGAGTGAAACTGGAAGAAGAGCTGAGTTTTGGTCATATACTTACAATTCTGACTATTATTCATTCAATATTATTATCCTCCACAACGTCGACTATTTTATGATGATGAATTTAGCTATTATCAGCGGTTCGATCTTTTTTTTTTTCACTAGGTTTAGTGATGATAATCTCAATGCTTGTTGTATTATGTAAATAATAATTTGAAGGCTATTGTAATAGTGTTGTTTGAGTTCAGGTAGATTCCTGTCATGTGGTTGATATTATTTCAATGGTTTTTTTTCCATTGTGATATGCTTTTACTTCTAATTTAGTAAATTGTTTGTTGTGAAGTTTGGCTTTATAATATTAAGGAAAATTATTTTATTTTAATATTCAACTGAAACAGGGGTATTTTAGAAATTTTTCATTCAGTTAAGTATAACAGCAAACAAAATCACAAAACGGAAACCACATTTAGTTTTTAATTTGGGGGCGGTTTTGTAATTTTTTACAATACCAGGAATTTAAAGTGAATACTTTTAAAAAGTAGGGGTTTTTTGGGAATATCCCCTATATATATATATATATATATAATTTACTTTATAGTATTTATGGTATGTATCAATTTAGAATTTGAACTTATTGGATAAATAATATTTTAATTTTGTCTGAGAATTGATTCTAAGGTTGTATAATTGTCAATTTTATATGTGAACAAATGTTAAAAAAAATATTTATATTATATATAGTATTTTCGTTTATGAAAATTTAAATGGAAATTTTTAATATGAAAATTTAAATTAAAAAGTACGAAAATTTAAGTAGAAAATTTTAATGAAAAGATAATTATTTTATTTATTTTTTAATTATAAAATTTTATAACAATATATTTAAGTTCGGGATATTTTTGGAACTTTAATTTTTAATAGTAGTTATTTAAAATTTTAATTTTTATATTATTTATTAAAAATAATATATCATATTAGAATAATTCATTATAAAAGATTAAAAAAGAAAATTTTTATATATAGTACTGCACTCTAAATACTACTGGAGTTGTTATAAACAAACATCTATTGCAAAAAACTAAAATATTATATAAAAATTCAATTATAAAAAATCTTATTATTACAAAAAATATCATACTGCAATATTTTATAAATATATTACGGTTATAAAAACGTTTGATTATAATAAAAAGAATTAAAAATAATTTTTATTTAAAATTGTAATATTTATTTGTATAATTAAAATTAATTTCCATCTAAACTTGTAATATTTGTTTATACGAAAATAAATTTATTAATTAAAGATGGATGGTACTAAATACTAATTAACCTCAATGTCATTGGTGAAATTATTTGATTGTAGAGCAGACCTAGTGAGAGATATCGAACTTAATAATATTCTGAAAACGTACGTTCCCGACCAAACCGAGAGCGGTAGAATCTCATCAGCAGTCAACCGTAAGATTTTACTTGGAGCATACTCACTCACCAAAACCCCTAAAGCCCCTTCCTTCAGACACTCTCACTCTAACTTCGGCCTATCAACCTTTTCATTTACTCTTATTCCAATTCCGATAAAGATGCCTGAACCACCCGCCGGACCTCCCAACAGGGAGCTATACGCTCTATTGCACATATCTCCCGAAGCTTCCGATGAGGAAATCAGAAAAGCTTATCGCCAATGGGCTCAAGTTTATCATCCTGACAAATACCAAGCCTCTCATGTATGCTCTCTTTTTCATTTACTCTTATTAAGTCTTGAATATGATGAATTTGCTACTCGCGCTGTGATTCTTTTGAAATTGGTGGAGCAATTTTTATTGCTGCATTTCGAATGAAATTGCTTTTGCATTAGATTGATGGAATTCGATGTTTCTTGAACTTTAATGTGCGTTGCAATTTGTCGATTTCTTGAGAAGAGAGTGATATTTTGTTTTGGCTTAGAAATGAGGTTGATTACTTTATCTTCTTTGATGAGTTTTATTTTATTAGATGAAGGAAATTGCTACGGAAAACTTTCAAAGAATTTGTGAAGCTTATGAAATACTATCGGATGAAAATAAGAGGCAGATATATGACATATATGGAATGGAAGGAATTATGTCTGGTCTGGAACTTGGTCCAAAGCTTAATAAAGTTGAAGAGTTAAAGGAAGAACTTGAAAGAATTCGGAGGATGAAAGAACAGGAGAAGACATTAGCACATTTGCGGCCTTCTGGAATGATGTTGGCCTCACTGTCGTTACCTCAATTTCTGGAGGGTGATGGCATAATGGGAGGGTACTGCTTCTTTTTCTTTCTTTCTTTGATTAGTTCTTATTATCTTTTTCGTATTTCTTTTCATGTTCTTTTTATCTATCTGAAGTTTCTTGGTGCTTATTTATTTCGTTGCTCATTGTTTTTAAAACCCGAACTTCAGAATGGCGATGTCTAGTCAACTCCATTCCCAATTATCAAAAAGTAATAGTCTTGCATTTGGTGGGAATTTAGAAGTCACTGAAAATGCTGGTGGCGGAGCTGCATCAGTTCAGTTTAGACATCAGTTATCATCTGTTTCATCCATAGAATGCATAGCTTCTGTTGGTTTACAAGCACTTATTGCTGTACAAACAACTCGGTAGAGATCTTATTACATATCACCTTTTACTTCCAATTATCTTTACTAAGTTTACATAATATTATTGGTTTTGTTTTTCAGTCACTTGTCAGCACACTCAACTGCAACAATGGCTGTAGCTATGTCTTTGAGAGATGGTTCTATTAATCTTTCAAATACCTGGACACGCCAACTCTCTGAAACAGCAAATGGGAATGTAAGTTACCTTTTAGAATCCATCTTTTTTGTCATGGGAAATGATGTTTTTGTGGTTTCAATAGAGCAATAAAGACAGATCTGAGTTCATTTGGAGGAGAGGATACTAGTAAAATAAACACTTTTTTTTATGAATGTAGATAGATAAATGGTGATCATCATTACTTAATGAAAAAGATAAAAATAAAAAATAAGGAATTTGTACTTTTTCATGTTCTTAGGGTGTGTTTCTTTCTATTTTCAGATACAACTTGTGTTAGGTTTAGAGTCGGCTATTTCTGTGGGATGGCAAAAAAGAGATGAAAGATCAACTGCTGCTGGAGAATTGAAGGTACACAAATTATTTCCTTTTAGAATGCTCCTTGAAACTTATGTACTGTACTGATCTATATTGAAATATCACAAAAAGCTTGCATATATTTCATTGTTTCATTTATGAACTTTTTTGTGAATGAAGATTGGTACAAGTTCGTTTGGGGCATCGGCTCAATATACTCGTCGCTTTTCTGAAAAGTCACATGGCCGAATAGGAGGAAGGTTTGGAAGGTATTTGAGTAGAATTAGGTCAATGCTTTATGGTCTGTGGTGGGATGAGCTTTTTTATTAATCAAGGTCTGCCCAGAGATTTAAATAGTTCTAATATGTGCAGGGCAAAAGTTATGTCTACTCAAGGCTGTAATTAATAATTTTTTGTGAGTAATGTATATGTGTCACTACTAGCAATTGTAAACTCCACAGATTTATGCTATGAAAGAGTTTTTAGTCTTAAGAATGTTTGTCTTACTGTAAACTTCGTAGATAAGTCACTGTTAAAATATATTATAAAATTCTCAAAAGGTGGTTAAAAACAATGTAAAATTTCAATGCATTTCTAAAACAGGTGAACACATATTCTAGTTATGTATTATTTCTGATGACCGAAAAAGACAGACATCATGAAGATAGGTTACTGTATGGACTTGGTGCTCTCATTGTACTGAATATATATATTCAACAAATTTCTGCATATATAAGATTTGTGAAATAGCTGACAAATTCTTAACTCTTTTTGTATTGTTGTTTCAGCACTGCTCTTGAGATTGAACTTGGTGGTGGTAGAAAAGTATCTGAATTCAGCAGCATCAGGATGATGTACTCTATAGGAATTCAGGTACTTTATTCTTCTTTCCTGCAAACATAACTACTTAGAATTCGAAGTTGTTTTCGCTTAAATATTATTATGTCAAAGAGAACAAACATCTGGAATATGTTGTAAACTGAATGTAATTAGGGGTGTGGATGGGAGCGGAGCTGAGTCCAATTGGTAACCTTAATGCTCGGCTCATGTATCTAATTGAAGTTCCGTGGATCAGTGTCTTTTCTCTCTAAGTTTGAGCTTGCTCGTGAAATGAAAAGTTAGCCCTTTCCAATTATGTGTTCAATTTAGGATTGTTTCACCATGAGTCCAGACTATGCATTATGAGCCTGAAGACTATGCATTATGAGCCTGAAATATTGTTCAAGTTTGAGGCTGTCTTTGAAGGAATGCATGTCAAAACATTCAAATTTCACGGTTACTTATTATTAGTGGTGGTGATATAAATGTGTTTGTGAGATTGCTATATAACTAATTATTTGATGTAAGACCATATTTTATATAAAAGATTGTTTCTTGGATTGCTCTTCTAATCTTGGTTCTTTGAACTTTTTTTTTAACAATATTTTTAATTGCCTCATTCCTACTTTGAAGTAATTGGCTTAACTTAGAAAGAAATCCACAGTGTATGAACTATATGATATTTTGCGCTGTTAATGACCTTTTTTTTTTTTTTTTTTTTTTTTTCTTCTCTAAATGTTTTATGTATCCATTCTCTTGCAGGGTATTTTTTGGAAACTTGAATTACGTCGTGGGGGACAAAAGTTAGTTATTCCGGTAAGTGCACTCCAACTTCTTGCTTTCTTCTATCTCATTTTCTTTTTCCCGATTTCATTGCTCCTGGATTCACATTGATAACAGTAGAAATTTGTACAGTGCAATTTAAGCTGTTATGAATAGGCCATCCTATTTTAGCATATAAAACTTAGTTTTCTTGATTACTTAAACTGCAATCTGCAGCTATATTGCTTGCATCAGTCTTGGTCTCAAAATATTTGAACAATGATTTGAAATTCTAAGTGACAGTCTATGCATAGCAAGCTTAAGCAGAAATTGATTCTATTTAAAACCTAATGCATTGTGTACTGCATTGAGAGACTTAGACTATAAAGCAATAGATACAATTGTAATCAGAAGGCGACACTAGAAAACTAGTAGCAAATTGCTAAAAGTTTTTTCGGCATGTCACTGACGGTTATAATCATTGTTTTAAAAATCCCGCTTTAGTTCACAGTTTGGGAGGGTCACTGATTTGAACCGAGTTTTGCATAGGCCATGAAGTCCTACCTTGGCAGTTCCTGATTTCCAATTTTTATAACACTAGTTACAGTACTTGTTGTCAGATTTATTATTCGTGCAATGTTTCCTTTCAAATACTAAAACATGGGTGTTTTGGGGTGATGTTCCCTTGCCTCCTGTCACCTGGTCCTCTAAGATAATTTTCGACAGAGGATTAAGTGTGATGACAATGACCATAAAACATGGATAATTGTATTAAGCTGTTACAACTGCATTATTGGATGCAAAAAATAAGATTTGATTTCATTTGTGGACCGATCTAAATTCATAAGGAAACCCTTCTTTCACTGAAGACACTAAGGACTTATATTCTTGTTAAAGGACTTTCATGGAAGATCAAGAATTTAAGCCACATAATGCTCTAACTTATTTATTGTGTTTAGGAATATTGGGAAGGGATCCATTATGGCTTACTTTTGCTGCAACTCTTTCACGTGTTCTGATTACCTTTTGAATCTTTACTTTATAACACTGATATTGTGAAATTTAATGTTGACTTTGGTTTGCTGTTATTTGGTCAAAACACACAGATTCTGCTCTCTAGGCATCTTGATCCCTTGTTTGCAGCTGGAGCATTTATGGTCCCCACATCAGTTTATTTTCTACTGAAGGTAATTGTATAAATCTACTTTGAAACTATTTATGAATTTGCACTTGTATGATGATATCCATTGGACAGTGCACTTGTTTCTAGCATTTATAGTCCTTTGTCTGTATGATCGAGGGTTGTTGCTCTCTTATTTGGACCGTTACAGAACTGACATCCTCTACACTCCCTACCTTTCCATAAGTAGACCATTGACACTGACTTCATAAAAGTTTGTTAAGCTTTATGTCCCACAATACTTTTGTTGATTTGAGTCAGTGGTGTGGTGAGTGTATCATTTAACCGTCATCCCTATGAATAAGAATATAGCTGCTGCTATTTTTTTTTTTTTAATTATTTTTTTAATGTTGTATTGTAGTGTACTATTATGCCCATGGCCATAACTCTTGGCTGCTACTGGAAAGTGTCTCCAGTAGCAGTAAGGAGTCATGCCTGAAACTGAACTATATTATTTGGTTCCACTGTTAATAGTTTGCATGGGAATATCTTCTTGCTGGTTGAGTTGATCTTGAATGGCAAGTTTTATGCAATGACATTTTTAGGTTATTAGTCTCATCATTCCCTTATTCACAATCAAAGCTGTGGTAGAACTCCATTTCATTGGATGTTTTGTACATTCTTTTGTTGCATATGCTGTTTTTTATTTTAATTTCTCATAAAATTCCTTAACTATGTAATAAAGAAGATATCTTGGGCTTACGAGTTGAAACATTCTCACATATTTATACTCTGATATAATAATTTGCTATTGTTGCAGAAATATGTCCTCAAACCTTATTTCCTGAAGAGGGAAAAGCAGAAGTCTCTAGAGAACATGGAGAAAACCTCCGCCCAGGTATTTATATGACTAATTTACTCTGGTAATTTGTATTTACACACTCCTCTGACCACCCTTCACTGCACAGTGCAACTTCGATTGATTGACAGTTTGCATTTGGTTTAGCTTGTTTTCCCTGCAAGTTTCTTTTAGAAAATTGTATTGATGTCACCAAGTGAGACCCAATTACTTTGATCTGTGCAATGGAATCGTGAATCTTGTATTTGGTTTAGTTTTTTCTTAATATGAGGTTGATTAGGTGTTTAGGTTTTCTTTTTAAGGTTCACATGAATTGCAACTGATAACACACAATCATGCAACTGATAAATTGCTTATACCCACACACCCACATTATCATGCAACTGATAAATTGCTTTAACTAACATATTGTTCTAAGGAGAGTAGTTGCTATTATATAAGCACTAATGATAGATATATAACTGTTGAGCTTTTCTGAAGGCAGCCCCTAGTTGCTTGGAGTTTTGTGAGTACATTTTACTTTTTGGATATCTGGAAGCTTTTGGCTTTTTTCTGAATATATAGTGTTCTAATATGTAGGTTCAAGAGGCAAAGGCAGCAGCAGAAAAAGCCCAGCAGTTATTACTAAATGTTGCCACTAGGAAAAGAAATAGGCAAATGGAAACAGGTGGACTAATTATTAGTAAAGCAATATATGGAGCCAGCAAAGCTTTAGCAAAAGGAGATGAATCTTCTTCTGAAATATTCGATGTGACAATACCTCTAAATTTCCTGGTTAATGACTCTGGGCAACTCAAGGTATGTTCCTTTTAAAGTCATCCTCCAAGGATGATGACTAACATAATTGTTCTTAATAGAAGTATCTGCAAATTTTGAAACTCTTGTTATTCAAAGAATGGTGTGACTACCATGTTATTTTGCATGTATGGGGTTCAATGCAGCCTTGTGCTACTGCAACCTTGGAACTTTCTTTGTTGTTTTCAGCACCTTTTAGTGGACTGTTCTGGATAGGAATATTCCTAAATTTAACCGGAGTTATTTCAAATGTGATAACAGTCTGCATCAGATTCCTAAGTATGAATGTTTATCTGTATTCCAACCTTGTTTCAGCTTCATGATGGTGTTAAAAAGTCTGGTATTATGGGGTGCTGCGATCCTTGTCCTGGAGAGCCAAAGCAGCTGTACGTGGAGTACACTTATGGTGGCAATAGTTATCAGGTGCACTATCTCTCTATTGTTGCAACTTGCACTAGACAAAGATCCATGTTGATTGTTTTGATTTCCTAACACAAATTTTGGATGGAATCAGGTGATGGTGAATGATTATCAGGAGTTGTTTATACCTCAGGAAGCACACAGAATTTGAATCTTATTCAGATTTGTATAATACAGAACATGGTGGTTACCTCTGGCAATTTTGCTAGCTTTCACATGCCTTCTGAGGTACTACATTTTAATCACCAGGTAAACTCAAATTTTCTTCTCACTCACTCTATTTCATGTCACCATTTAATGTAAAATGTTACATCCAATAACAAATGATGAAGAAACCAAATTGATATTTTGGTATTTCCTCATGTGAAAAATAAAAGAAACTTGAGAAGCATATTGTCTATAATCTTCCATCACATCACTTTGCAGGTACTGTATATGATATTTCAGAGTAAATGTCATATAACATATAATTAGGTGAAGTGGACTCATATGAATGAGCCACCTGTGAAACCTGTAATTGACTATTGGCCCTCCATTTACTTTCATATATCCAGAACATTTGATCATCAATGAAGTGCGTTATTTGTTGATCTAAAGAAATACCATTTTTCATGTGATGTTTTTTCTTTCCTTATTAAATAGTAGGAAGAGGAAAGCAGTATTTAATAATGCTTAAAAGTAGCAGTTGAGTGATATAGTATGCATCTATTTTGACCTTTATGTATATTTTTGTTGACATTCACTCAACCGAGTTGTCCCACCACATAAATTATTAGGACAGAACAGAAGTGGCAATGTAATGGTAACCGTACAAATCAGTAATCGAATAGATCATTTTCCCCAACACTGTTTCACTTCACTTGAAAGAGGGAGAGTATTCTACTATACATAATTTAATACTATTAAATAATAATTCTACTTTAATGAAATTTTAAATATATTTTTCATATTTATTATAAATTCATATATATGTATTTTATATTATTCAATTACATATGAATTTTAATATATGAGGTATACTTCAGATTTAAATTCATCCGGATCAATTTTATCATTAGAAAAATTATAAAAATTAAGTTTTTCAAATTTTATATTTAAATTAATTTATAAAATTTTGAAAATAAATTTAAAAAATATCAATATATTCCTCTCTTCATATTTTACAGGTTTTTTTTTTTTAAATTATTATTTATCATATTTTCACAATTTTTTTAAGGCTTTTGCCAGCTGTGAAATCCTGTAAATATTCATATCGCGGTATAAAATATTTATAAACCAATATTTGGCTGGTTTAGTTATTTAATTCAGAAATGAAAATATTCTCTTATAACACTGGATTTAGACGTGACTAGTTACCCAAACTTGCTCCTGGGAAATTATATACTGAATACATTGTACAGAGTCCAATTTTTTTGACTTGGGGACAAGAAAATTGACTACACATATTCTTTTAAGTAAAACAAAATTTTAGCACTTTTTTTTTCCCTTTCAATAAAGTATTCAAGTAAAATTTTAAATATTTTTAGTAAAAAGAAAAAGAAAATGGATAATTGATGTTTACTCCCTTTAAAATATGTAGTTAAGTCCTGTGTAATTAAAGATATTATTTGTGAACTTTTTTTAAAATAAAAAAAATTCATATAAAAATTTAGGTGGTCCGGAACCACCACCACTTATGATTTGAACTCAGTCAACCATCAAATAATACGTGTATGTAAATTAAGAATATAGAGGATTATTAAACAAGAGAGGTATGATGTAATTTGATGTAATTTGATATTATTATTTTTAATTAATAATTATCACTCTCCTAATTTTATGTACACATGTCATTTAATGGTTATCGAGTCCAAATACTGTATGGTGACCCCGAACCATATAAGTCTTTTCCATCACACATATGCATGAGAGACTTATTTCGGGTCATATGTGATACGCTCAAAACATACACTTAAAATATCAATATTAATCAAGGTTTCAAGCTTATCTATCTATCATAATACATAATTACGGTTATCGAATTCAAGGGATTGTATTCAATTCATGTGCTATGAATTCAATGAGTTTAAGTATACTTCCGGCTAAGATTATTCATCAAACTACACTAATTTGACAAGTGAATGAGATCAACTGGAATTAAAAACAAACTTAGAGATTAGCAAAGCTATTATGAGAAAAGTATGGTTGAATCCTTTGTTTCACTAAATAGAATCTTGATCCTTTTCTTGAGTATTTCATTGAACACTTGACCCACTAAAATATAGCATTAGATCTCTTAAGTGTTAACTCTCAAACAATTACATTAACATATCATCTACAACCACTATATGTCTATAATATGAAGTAAAAGAATCAATTTACCACAAATTCAAGTTAAAGAGGATAAAAATTTACTATGTTTAGTTTCATTTTAATCACTCAAATTTTCTAAATCTAATCATGAAATTTCTACATCTAGTTTCATTCCAGA